>SJYA01001324.1:127478-151244 GCA_006410615.1 Neotragus moschatus
TACTATGTATTTAATATTATATATATATAATAACATATTTAAAGCAAATATATTATTGGCTTTATTATTAAATAGTATTTAAAGCAAATAATATTAAACTACATTAGGGAGTAGTTTATGTAGTCAGAAATAAAGGCATGCAAGTTGTGAGTTACAAGTTCAGGCAGGGTGAAAAGACCACGAAGTTATATTCCAGATCCAGGGAAATCTGTAACACTTGAAGATTACTTTTTCACAAGGTGAATAATTTGTTTGGTTTTGTAATTTCTCTAACACTTCAGAGGCTGTGAGGGTCCATATTCCCTCATGGACATTCTGATTTAGACACCTCACGCTCTTTAGCTGTTTCATAGAAATACATGTGCAGAGAAAATGCCTAAAGCCCTGTTAGAATATACTCATCTTATTTCAACCTGTAATGTCATCAAAAGGTTAATTTAAATAATGAATTCATTTTAATTGCTTTAGATATTGGACCAACCAGTACTTTGGAGAGTTTTTCTTAAACAATTAATTTATAAGAAATCTTAGTTTAAAGATCATGCAAAAGGTAAAACAAATGTCTCTATTGTTTTTCTCCACTCTTTAGTATATTTAAACTAATTAAAAATATCATTCACTTATAAAATTGTCAAACAATACATGGGTATATTAGGTAAAGCTTACATGTCCTGTTTCACATTCTTTTCTGTTTCTCAGAGATAATATTTGAATAACCATCTTGGCCTTTTTCCTATGCTGTTGTTCACACATTGCTACAGTAGCAGTACAGATTTTTTTTAATGAAAATGAGATCATACATAATATAGATTATTTTTACAAATTAAAAATTTCCTCATGGAGCAAAAACTTATGAATATATTTTCATGTTATCACAAGTCTACCTCATTTTTTAAAGGGGGTATTCTATACTACAGATGTACTAATATTTATACAAACATTTCCTAGAGATGCTTGTATATGTTGCTTTTTAAAATTCCTCTTAAAATATTCCTCTGAATGCTCTTAAACAGAAGGAGCTGAGCACATACACAAACATTTCTGTAGTTTGAATGTTTCTACAAGAGTTCCTAGTCCAAGGTATGTGCATTTAAAATTTTAAGTTATTCATAAATATACCTTAAAAAATTTAGTTTATATTTCTTTCAGAAATGTATGAAAATATATATTCTCATTCATATTCATTACTAGATATCATCAGTCCTTTTTTTTTTTGACATGATATGCAATAAATAGTATTCACAGATGTGAATTATTTTGCCTTTAACTGATTTTCAGTGAGATGGAACATTTTTTCCAGGTACTTACTGACTTATTCTACTTAAGTAGAAATAGAAAGACTATCTTGTCACTAATTATGGAAGAATTTTCTTTTCAAATCTAGTGTGTGAACACTTTTACCACATTTAAGTTATTTGAACATCTTTAACTTCTAATATAGTATTATCCAGAGGTATAACATTATTTTTTGATACAAATAAATAGCTAGCTTTTCCAAAAGCATTTAATAGTTTATGTTTTGTCTTCTGTTATAATCCCTTTAAAATCTCATTTTTCTTTAGCTTGCTTTGAGTCCATCTTAATAATGTACTTACATTTCCTTCTTAATTGTATTATTATTTGTGCCTTATTTTATTAGCCAAGCTATAAGAAAACATTTGTCTAAAATTAAGTACCACTTGTAATAAAGAAAAGACAACAGACACATCTACAGTCTGTTATTTCCAATTCAGTCCCAGTGATAAAATGTCAAGGCATGGCCTAAAAGTAGAATGTGCATTTATACCCAGTTACATAAATTCAAGATGTCTAAACATAAAATATGTTCATTCAGTCACTATTGGTCTATTAGAGGACAACTCTAAAACTAACTGTTGATATTTTCCAAAAAGTCAAAGTTAATATTTGTTACTACAGGTCTTTAAAAAACAAATTTTAAAAGGAAATGCAGAAAGCAAGCCAGCGATCAATTAAATATGCTTGTGAATCCCACTGCTATGAGGAGACATTCATCACTCAGGAGTGAATAAACTCCTCATCCTGCTTCTACCAGGGGGCATTATTGGCCCAACAGTGAGCATTAAAGGGAGAGCAGAGCGGATTGCAGCTAGAGAATTAACAAGAGGAAATGAGAGAGAGGGAAAATATTGTTCTAATCACTTTTTGAGTCCTTATAATTATGAAGTTAAATCATTCCTTGAGGGTTATTATCATGATAGCCTTATAATAGAGAGGAAACTAGCAGATTAGGATAAGATATATTGTTTCTGGGCTTGTATAAAAAGTAAATTTAGAAAAAAGTAGCAAGAAAATGATTTATTTTATAGAGAAACATCATTTTGACTTTAGCAATTCAGCAGTTGTTTATTAAGGGCAAATTTAGAACTAGAAGCCCTTTTCAAAGCAGTTTTGAGGAGATGTATAGGAAACAGGAACAAACTTTTTGTTTTGGTCGCTGTTAATGGAATTGGACTCTTGATGATGTATTCTCCAGATGTTTATTACTTTTATGGTTATTATAATTCAAATTAAATGCCTTTGGCATTGTTCTTTATATTTAGAGTAGTTTAGCCCATTTTCAAATCCTACAATCACAGTTTCTAAGACTCAGTAACTGGTTGAAAAAATAAACTAACTTAGTCTTATAAAAAAGTTTAAGATCTCGAATCCAAACTCTGTCTACCAAATCCCTCTCCTTAAATTCATTTGCATTATATATAAATATTTGTCACATTTATATTTTTTAAATAACATGGTAGTGAAAGTCACACAAGACAAAATTAATCCCTTTAAAGTAATTCAGTGGAATTTAGTACGTTTATAATGTTGTACAACTACTACCTTTATCTAGTTTCAAAACATCTCATCATTCCCAAGCAAAGTCCATTATCCTTCAGGCAAGTTTCTCCCCATTGCCCTCTTCCTCAGGCAACCACAAATCTGTATTCTGTCTCCATGGACTCACCTTTTCTGGATATTTTATATAAATGGAGTCATACAATATAGGATCTTCTGTGCCAAGGTCTTTCATCTCAGAGGTTTTCTATATTGTAGCATACATAGGTACTTCATCTACTTTTACATCAGAATAACTTCTATTATATATATAAATATATGTATATACACCATAATTCATTCATCCATTCATCTGTTGGTTGACATTTGGGCTGTTTCCACCTATATGTTCCTGTTTGAATGCCTGTTAACAAAATTCCTTTTGGTATATACCTAGGAGTGGAATTGTAGGGTCACATGGTAGTCCTATATTGAACTTTTTGAGGAATCACCAATCTCTTTTACTTGAACCCTTCCCAACAGCTATATATAAGGATTCTAGTTACTCCACATTTCCACCAGCATTTGTTTTTCTTTTGTTGTTGTTGTTGTTATAGTTGCTGTTCTTTTGTTGTATGTGTGTTTTTAAATATATACCTTAAATCTTAGTGGGTATGAAATGGAACCTCATTGTGAATCTGCCTTGGATTTCTCTAATAACTAATGAGAGATAGGCCATCTTTTCAAGTGTTCACTGGCCATTTTTATGTATTTGAAGAATGTCTATACAACACTTGCATTCCTAGAAAATAAAGTTTTAAAATTTAGTTTCTTGCTATGATTCTTTGAACATCCATTCTATTTCTTTATCCTAAAAAAAAAAAAAAAAAAGACTCTCACTGTTTTAATTTCCATTGAAGAGGAAAAGTTAAACTTTTACATAACATCCTCCTTCTGCCTCTGTAACTCAGCTTGTTCATTGCAAAGTCTGGATCATGTAGTCTCAGAAAGTGGGGACTCACAATACTAGGAACTGGAGTTTATCTCACTCACCCTTGTCCTGCTTTTTGCAATCGCCCAACCTCTGCAAACCCACTTAATCATGCCTGTCAGTGTATAAAAACTCTGTAACCCTTTGTTCCCGGCTCAGAGCTTGGAGTGTTAACTCTTCTGGGCCCACCAGCATAATAAAGTGAGTTCTCCAACTCTCCAAGTGTGGTGCTTGGTTTCTCGGGTACTGGTTTCTGCAACATTTCTGGAGGCCCCAGTGAGATTCCAACCATGCCGGCCCCTTAAGCCACCGGACTGGTGGTTCAGTTGGGTTGGAGCAGAGGGGCCCCGAGATGAATGAGGAGGCATGCCACCTGGCAGTATTCCAGGTTCTCTTTCAGACTGGTGTTCTGACTCTGGATGGCTGAGCCCTGACCAGACTCATTGGAGGGACGGACCAACTCACCAGGAATGGCCGCAGGATCAGGTAAGGCCCTGGGGCCAGTCCCCAGTCAGATCCCTGCCTAACAGGTAGAAGAGGAGACTGATCACCTTCTTGGTGCTCCCAGGAAGGGAGCATCAGATAGTACCTGGGGTTTGGGAAAAGGGAGGTATTGTGATAACCTCTGAGTGATTGTGTATGCATGATTGTTGATTGAAGGAAGTGAAAGTGAGCTCCACAGTCCTCAGACTAGAGAGCCTGAGAGGGTCCAAAACCTGCGGCTCCATGACGACTCCATAAGGCTGAAAGGTGGTGCCAGTCTCTGGGGGATTTGATCACTCCCTGCAGGTCTGGTCTGGGTTGGGGGTTTATATCGACCTGCCAATGCTAAGAGGCATCTTAAATCTTCCTGGGAGAGTGGCCAGGCAGACAAAAAATAAATGTGAACGAGTGTGCATCCTGATTCACTAGTGCTTNTCTCTGGGGGATTTGATCACTCTCTGCAGGTCTGGTCTGGGTTGGGGGTTTATATCGACCTGCCAATGCTAAGAGGCATCTTAAATCTTCCTGGGAGAGTGGCCAGGCAGACAAAAAATAAATGTGAACGAGTGTGCATCCTGATTCACTAGTGCTTCAGGTTCGATTGTATGGTTTCACAGCCTTCGTGGCTATGGAGTCCAAGTGGGCCCTAACTGCGGTTCCACAGTGACCTCATATGGCTCAAGGCAGTGCCTGCCTCTGGGGGACCCAGTCCCTCTCTATGAGACAGATCCAGATCAGGGGTTTATACTGATCTGCCAGTGCTAAGCAGAGAAGGCAATGGCACCCCACTCCAGTACTCTTGCCTGGAAAATCCCAAGGACGGAGGAGCCCGGTAGGCTACAGTCCATTGGGTCACTGAGGGTCAGACACGACTTAGCGACTTCACTTTCACTTTTCACTTTCATGCATTGGAGAAGGAAATGGCAACCCACTCCAGTGTTCTTGCCTGGAGAATCCCAGAGACGGGGGAGCCTGGTGGGCTGCCGTCTATGGGGTCACACAGAATTGGACACAACTGAAATGACTTAGCAGCAGCAGCCAGTGCTAAGAGGCACCCAAATCCACCACCACCACCACCACCACCCCACCCCGCCCGATCCCAGGGACATGGCCAAGCAGGCAACTGGATGGTCTCCTCTTTGGAGGGGGTACCATGCTTGTTTCTCTTTATGCCATTGACTCAGGCAGGATACACAGGGAGGGAGAAATTATTGGTTACTGGTTATTCTTCTGTCAACTGACTCCTTGAGCTGACATCTAAGAGATTATGTTTTTCTCAAAACCCTGCCAGGCAGATTACATTTGTCAACATGGGGAGAAGTTCCTCTAAGCCAACAGTTTTAGATTGCATGATAAAGAACCTAAGAAGGGCTTTTCAGGAGATTATGGAGTCAAGATGACCCCTAGGAAGCTTCATAACTTATGTGAGCTCGACTGGCCATCCTTTGATGTTGGATGGCTGCCAGAGGGCACGCTCAACCTGCCCACTGTCCAAGCAATGCACCAGGTAGTCACTGGGACTCCAGGGCATCCATATCAGTTTCCACACAGACTCCTGGCTTCTGACAGCACAGACCCTGCCCCCATGGGAAAGATTTTGCCTGAACGGAAAGGGACAGAGTAGGGTATTTGTAGCCCAACCACTCAGAAAAAAGGAAAGAAGAAGAGAAAAACCTATATTCCAGGGAGATCTAGTGGAAGACCCCTGCTGCCCCCGCCATACATTCCCCTGTTTTCACAAGCCCCAGCACAGCCAGCGCCAGACACTGCCAGACAGTCCACCTCCCTCATGTCCCCTGCACCAATTCATAAGCAAGACTCCAGCCCTGAGCCAGTAGGGAAGTGGCTCCGCTCATCCAAACAATCTAACCAGCTGGCCATGGTCTGTCAGATGCAACTGCAAAACCTCAAGGTCCTCAACAAGCAAATGAGGATGGCTCAGTCCAGCCTGGTCACTCCATCCTCTATTACCAGCCCTTCAGCACTACTGATCTGCTAAACTGGAAACACTGTAAGCCAGCATACTCTGATAAACCACAGGCTATGGCTGACCTCCTAGAGTCCATTTTCCACACCAATCCGCCTCTATGCGACAACTGCCACCAGCTGCTTATGTCTCTCTTCACTACTGAAGAAAGGTGACACAGCTTGACAGAAGCCCAGAAATGGCTCCGAGGACAAGCCCACACAGAGGTCTTTGTTGTAGAAGGATGGGCACAAGAAGCAATGCCAGAGACAAGACCTCATTGGGGTTTCAATACCAGAGAAGGATAAGAAACCCTGGGTCACTACCATAATGCCCTTCTACATGGACGATGAGTGAGAGCCAAAAACTCCACCAATATGTCCAAAATCACAACGATAATCCAAAACCTGGATGAGACTCCCACCAATTTCTATGAAAGACTGTATGAAGTGTCCTGGACATATACCACATTCACCCTGAGACACCCAAGAATCAGTGGATGATTAACGCTGCCTTTGTGGCTCAATCCTGTGAAGACATCCAATGAAATCTCCAAAAGCTGGAAGGCTTCACTGGGAAGAAAGCCACACAGCTCCTGGAGGTAGCAAATAAAGTCTTTGTGAAGCAAGACCATGAAGCCCAACAAGAAACGTTAAAAAGAAAAAGAAAAAGAAAAAGAAAGCAGCCCTGCTAGCAGCAGCATTGAGGAGCTCAGATCAAGTGAAACAGACTGTTCCCTCATGGAAAGAGGAAACTAAGAAGAGACCACCACTATGCCATGACCAGTGTGCCTACTGCAAAGAGACTGGACACTGGAGGAATGAGTGCCCCCATCGCAGAAGGACAGCTAAAGGGTTGAAGAAGTTCAGTTGACCCAATAAAGAAAGATACCAGTGTGAGCTGGCCATCCAAAACCTTATCAGCCTGGCAGAATCAGACCAGGGAAGACCAGGCTCCCTGACCCTGGGCCCCCAGGAGCCCACAGTCACAATGAAAGCAGGGGGCCAATCAATGAACACTCCACGGTAACCACACCTGAGACTCCACTAACAGGCCAAACAGCAACTATTGCTGGGGCTACAGAGGACGTGGCAGCCCACTCATTTTGCAAGGCCTGTTCCTGTCAGCTAGGGGGCCATCTGGTGACTCATGAATTTCTCTGCTTACCAGAATGCCCCATTCCCCTGCTGGGTAGAGACTTACTGGCAAAGCTGGGGGCACAAATCACCTTTGCTCTCAGAAAACCTGTGGGCTTCACTCTGGGAAGCCAGTTGGCGCGGATGATGTCCATGGCCATGCCCAGGGAAGATGAATGGCATCTCTATTCCTCAAGGAAGGATAAATCCCTCCAGACAGCTAAAAGAATTCTCTGATGTCTGGGCAGAGAAGAGGCCCCCAGGTTTGACCACAAAACATGGCCCCATTGTAGTGGATCTGAGGCCAGGAGCTACTCCTGTTAGACAGGAACCATATCCAGTACCCTGAGAGGTACACCTGGGAAT
Organism: Neotragus moschatus; assembly: GCA_006410615.1. Lineage (NCBI taxonomy): Eukaryota > Metazoa > Chordata > Mammalia > Artiodactyla > Bovidae > Neotragus > Neotragus moschatus. The sequence continues at coordinate 135,196 of SJYA01001324.1, forward strand.
TTGGGACCACATCCAGTGCCTATGAGATGCTGAGATCCTAATTGAATGTCAGCCTCCCTGGAACTCTCTGCTCTCACCAGTCAAGAAGTCTGGAGGGACTGACTATCAACCCCATTCAGGACCTCCACTCCATCAACAGTGCAGTGATCACCATCCGTCCAGTGGTCCCAAATCCCTACACTCTCCTGAGTCTCTTACCCACTCAGGCAAGCTGGTTCACCTGCCTCTATCTCAAGGATGCATTCTTCTGCCTCCAGCTGTCACCAGCCAGCCAGCCCTTGTTTGCCTTTGAGTGCAAAGACCCACACACTGGGAGAAAGACACAGCTGACTTGGATCCGACTGCCACAAGGCTTCAGAAACTCATCCACCCTGTCTGGTGAGGCCCTGGCTGTACACCTTCCTGCCTTGCACTGCACCCTACTCCAGTACATGGATGGCCTGTTTCTAGCCAGTCCCACCCAATGGGACTGCTGGAGAGGCACCATAGCCCTGTTGGCTCTACTCTCCACCATACAGTACAAGGTGTCATAGAAAAGGCTCAGATCTGCAGACAGGAGCTCAAGTACCTTGGTTTTGTCATCTCAAAAGGGCACTAGGGACTCGGACATGAGAGGAAGCAAGCCATCTGTTCAACACCTTGGCCGAATACCAAGAAAGAAGTCTGTGAGTTCCTCGGGGCTGCTGGATGCTGCTGGATCTGGATACTGGGTTTCTGTGAAATTGCCAAGCCTTTGTTTAAAGCCACAACAGGGTCTGGTAAGCAGCCCCTGGAGTGGAGACCTGAACGGGAAAAGGCCTTCAAGGAGATAAAGAGACTCTTGACCAGCGCTCCAGCATTAGGGCTGCCAAATGTGACATGGGACCTTAACCTCTTTGTACATGAGGGAAACTGCACTGCACTGGGGGTCCTCACACAAGCAGTTGGGCCATGGCAGTGCACGGTCACATACCTGTCCAAACAATGGGATCCAGTGGCCACAGATGGCCACCATGCCTCTGGGCATTCGCTGCCACTGTGGTTTTGGTCAGAGAAGCAGACAAGCTTACTCTAGGACAAAATATAAATGTAAAGGTTCCCCAAGCTATTACTGCCCTGATGAACAGCCAGGGGCATAAGTGGCTGACCAACTCCAGGATGATTCACTATCAAGGACTGCTTTGCAAAAACCCACAGGTCCAACTTGAGACTGTGTGGATGCTGAACCCCACCACCTTTTTACCTACAGAAGCGAGAACCCCCGATCATAACTGTGAGGAGGTCATAGATGAAATTTACCCACGCAGGCGAGACCAGATGAACATTCCCCTCCAGAACCCAGAACTGGAACTGTTCACTGACAGAAGCAGTTTCATCCAAGATGGGCAGCACAAAACAGGCTCTGACATAACAACAACTGACAAGATAGTGAAGGCTGAGACCTTGCCACAAGGGTGGTCACCATAACGGGCTGAGCTACAGGCACTCACCCAGGTGCTAAGGCATGCCAAAGGGAAACGAGTCAACATCCATACTGGTTCAAAGTATGCCTTTGCTACTTTACATGGAGCCGTTTATAAAGAAAGGGGGCTAATGACAGAAGGGGGAAAGGAGATTAAAAACAAAAAATAAATACGTCAGCTGTTAAAAGCAGTCTGAAAGCCTTCCTAAGTGGCAGTTATCCATTGTAAAGGCCATCAGCAAGGAACTGATCCAATCAGCAAAGAAAATCAGTTGGCTGACCAGGCAGTCGAGGAGGCAGTGACTCAACCGAGCCCCACAGTGGGCCTTGAGTCAATCTTTAAGGTTGTCTTGGCACCAGAATTGCCTCCATCCCCGAGATATACCAAGGAAGAAGATCAATGGGCTCTAAATGAGGGAGGAATAAAAGAAAGGAGGGCTGGTGGAAGCTCCCACACCAAAAACTCTTTGTCCCCAGCAATATAGCAGTCCAGCTGGTAAAACAACATCATGAGACAGCTCATTTAGGAAAAACCGCACTGGAGAGCTTACTGAACTGCCACTGTTTCATTCCTAAGCTCCCAACCCTGTGTGCCCAGATCAGTGCTAGATGTGTGACTTGTACACAAAACAATGCCAGTCAGGGGCCAAGACCAACCCAGAGGTGCAGACAGCTGGGACACTGCCCTTTGAAGATCTAGAAGTGTACTTTACTGAAGTCAAGCCCTATAGGGGCTATAAGTATTTACTTGTGGTAGTCTGCACCTACTCAGGATGGACTGAAGCCTACTCCATGCAGACAAACGAAATCATGGACCAACTCCACCCTAAAATATCAGGCTCTGCCTTTTGGCAGCATGACCCAGGTTACAGAGTTAACTCCCCCTTAAACCCTCATCTGTACCATGTTCTCAGTGCAACTCATCACCTTCTTAATGACACCAACACCCAGCTGGCCAGCGATTGCCGGCTTTGCTTATCCTTAGGAGCTCCATGGTACTTAGCTACACTGGTGTCATTGAATAATGCAACAGCCATGGGAACTCCTATAGATCACTCTTACAAGGGTGAATCTTAAGGACAATTACGTTAACTCAAAAGGCTCCAAAATGCTTTACAAATGATGGAAGAACTCAACTTATAGGCAGTTTAACCAGGGATGAATATATTCAAACTTTAAAAGGTGAGTGGCCCACTCATCCTCCTACAAACACAATATGGTGCTGCCTCCAGTTTGTGAGACTTATGTCTACCAGCCAAGTGTATGAGTATCTGCACCCTAGCTTTCCTCACTCCCCAAATGAACATTGTCCCTATCAACCAGACTCTCACCATACCTCTGGCAGCACATACATGGTCAGAAAGAGCCATCCAATTTATACCCCTACTATGTGATCTGGGAATTATGCCTGGGATAGGTATAGGAATAGGAGGAATTGCTTCATCAGCCACCTTCTGTCATACACTATCCAAGGACTTCACAAAGGACATTGAGAGGGTAGTCAAATCTTTAGTGGCCTTTCAGGACCAACTAGATTCCCTGGTTGAGGTGATTTTACAGAATAGGAAAGGGCTAGACCAATGGCACCCCACTCCAAAACTCTTGCCTGGAAAATCCCATGGATGACGGATCCTGGAAGGCTGCAGTCCATGGGGTCGCTGAGGGTCAGACACGACTGAGCGACTTCATTTTCACGCATTGGAGAAGGAAATGGCAACCCACTCCAGTGTTCTTGCCTGGAGAATCCCAGGGACGGGGGAGCCTGGTGGGCTGCCATCTAGGGGGTCGCACTGAGTCGGACATGACTGAAGCGACTTAGCAGCAGCAGCAGACCTACTGACAGCTGAAAAGGGAGGCCTCTGCCTCTTCTTGAATGAAGAATGTTGCTTTTATGTAAACCAAACAGGAATAGTCAGGGACTTGTCTCAATAGCTAAAGGAACAAATGATAAAAAGGAGAGAGGAACTAGCAAATTCCTGGGGTAATTGTAACAATATCTGGATCTGGGTATTGTGGCGTCTCCCTTTAACCAGTCCTCTCTTAATGTTCTTTGCAGTGCTCTTGATTGGCCCTTGTATTCTCAATGCTATTACCCAGTTCATAACCTCTCGAATTGAACCCATAAACTTATGAATGGTAATAGCTCAATATAGCCCCCTAAATGAATATCCTACCAAAACATGAGATGATGCTTTCTACAATGTGATAGAAGCATCAAGATGGGGGAATGAAGAGGAAAAGTGAAAATTTTACGTAACCTCCTGCTCCTTCTGCCTCTGTAACTCAGCTTGTTCCTTGCAAAGTTTGGATCATGGAGGTCATGTAGTCTCAGAAAGTGGGGACTCACATGCTAGGAACCAGAGTTTATCTCACTCACCCTTGTCCTGCTCTTTGCAATTGCCCAGCCCTGCAAACCCACTTAATCATGCCTGTCCATGTGTAAAAACTCTGTAACCTTTTGTCTGAGGCTCAGAGCTTGGAGTGTTAACTCTCCTGGGCCTGCCCAGTGTAATAAACCTGAGTTCTCCAACTCTCCAAGTGTGGGGCTTGGTTTCTCAAGTATTTGTTTCTGCAACAGCATGATCTTTCATTTCAATTCAGATGATGTAGGCAAAGTGCCCCAGGAACACAATCTGGAAGGATTTTCGGGCCTCACAATTTGAGAAAGCACCCAACTAAGTCTTTGGAGGCTAATCAGGAAATTGTGTGTACTAAAAATGGTTTTACCCTTTATGCTCATGTGGTGAAATGGAGATGTAATTAAAGGTATTTAAGTCATAAGTGAATGGTAACAACAGCTGAGTGACAACTAACGTGGTATAAACTCTAGCAAACAGCCTTTTCTTTTCCCTGAATTTCAGTTGCCCTAAGGCATGTCTCACTTCACAGTCAGAGCTGAACATCTGAAAAACAAATCTTGGCTGAAGTCTACCTCCACATGTTCCCGGGAATTTAACACTTATTAGATACACAGTGCGGAGAAGGCAATGGCACCCCATACCAGTACTCTTGCCTGGAGAGTCCCATGGATGGAGGAGCCTGGTGGGCTGCAGTCCATGGAGTTGCTAGGAGTCAGACAGAACTTCACTTTCACTTTTACGCATTGGAGAGGGAAATGGCAACCCACTCCAGTGTTCTTGCCTGGAGAATCCCAGGGATGGGGAAGCCTGGTGGGCTACAGTCTACCGGGTTGCACAGAGTCGGACACAATTGAAGCAACTTAGCAGCGGCAGCAGCAGATACACGGTGAAGTTTCTTTCATTCAATTCAGTCACTCAGTCATGTCCGACGACTCTTTGTGACACCATAGACTGCAGCAAACCAGGCTTCCCTGTCCATCACCAACTCCCGGAACTTGTTCAAATTCATGTCCATCGAGTTGGTGATGCCACCCAACCATCTCATCCTCTGTCATCCCCTTCTCTACCTGCCTTCAACCTTTACCAACATCAGGGTCTTTTCCAATGAGTCGGTTCTTCACATAGGTGGCCAAAGTATTGGAGTTTCAGCTTTAGCAATCAGTCCTTCCAATGAATATTCAGCATTGATTTCCTTTAGGATCAACTGGTTTGATCTCCTTGAAGTCCAAGAGACTCTCAAGAGTCTTCTCCAACACGGCAGTTCTTTTCATTAGTAGAGTAATATCTTAAACATATATTGTGTCAGATCACAGATCTAAAATGCCTATCAATGTATCATGGACAAGCTCTTCTTCATATAACTCTTCCTCCAAAATTGTGTGTCTATTATGTAAAAACATTTTGGCTTCCAAGTTGACTTAATCACTCTTATAATATATGGAACTCTACTCAATGCTATGTGACAGCTTGGATAGGAGAGGGTTTGTGGGAGAATGGATACAAGTATATGTATGGTTAAGTCCCTCTGCTGTTCATCTGAAACTAGAACATTGTTAATTGGCTATATCCCAATGCAAAATAAAAAGTTTAAAGTTTGGGGGAAAAAAAGAAACAATCTTATTGGTTTTGAAAATAACTTCTGACTTTTTAAATTAAAAATGTAGAAGGTTTTAGAGATTCAGTTCATCCGCTTGTTTATGCACCCAAAAATACTTTCAAATGTCTCATAGAGGCTAGACACCATTCTAGGCTTTGGAGATTTAGCATCGATCCAACACAGTCCTGTCCCCTTAGGAAGTTTACAATTTAGTCAAACAGACAAAACAAGGAAATGGGGAATTATAGTAGGTTAAATGCTAAGATCATTATAAACTCAAGGTGCTATAAGAGAAGAGGAAGAACAAGTATCCCAGGTAGAAGGACTCAAGACAGTTTTCCAGGAAAAGGGGGATCTTGAACTAAATCTTACAGAACAGGTAAAGCACAGAAATGTAATAGAAATTCTCTTTGTGAATACAATGCCTCTGCTGCCTGAAGATGTTTGAGATGTTCTCTCTCATCACCTATCACAGCGCTTAACCTTTTATTGCATATCCTGTCCTCTGCCTTGAGATTCCCACTGATGGCAGCCATAGCACCATGCTTTCACCCAAAGCATATAGGGTGATAAAATTCATGATCACAGTTGTTTTTTGTTCTCATCAAATTCAAATGTATTAATTGAGGGGAAGCTTTAAGAATACATAGACTGCTACCAAAGTAACTACACATATTGAAAAGAATAGTGTTTTGTCACTGTTAATTTATTACTAATGTTTGAAAAGTTAAGACTAACCCTGTGCCATTTAAGTGGTGCTAGTGGTAAAGACAGAGAAGGCAATGGCACCCCACTCCAGTACACTTGCCAGGAAAATCCCCATGAAAGGAGGAGCCTGGTAGGCTGCAGTCCATGGGGTCATGAAGAGTCAGACACAACTGAGCCACTTTACTTTCACTTTTCACTTTCATGCATTGGAGAAGGAAATGGCAACCCACTCCAGTGATCTTGCCTGGAGAATCCCAGGGACAGGGGAGCCTGGTGGGCTGCCATCTACGGGGTCGCACAGAGTCAGACATGACTGAAGGGACTTAGCAGCAGCAGCAGAGGTGGTAAAGAACCCGCCTGCCAATGCAAGAGATGTAAGAGAGAGCAATTTCCTATGGATAAATTCCAAACTTATATAGCAAATCAGTATTAAAAACTCAATTATTTGCTTCTAATATTAAAACTATTTGACTGAAATCAAAATTACTGAGTATATAGAGCATATTTTTTCCAAGAAATTTAACATTATCATTACTTTTACCCTGAATTTGGTCCCTATTGTGCCTGAAATCCTTTGAAGAGATCTTTGAGCTTTCTAAACATTATTTCCTAGATATTAGTGGATTCTTGTTTAATCAATGTGGATGATGGACATACTTTTACTCTTCTAGGACGCATTTCTTTCTCTTCAGAGAATGATAGTAATGTATTTTTCTGCTTAAAAATTCACAATGCTAACACAGACTCACACAAAATAATAACATCGCTTTCCTTCACTCATCCATTGAAAAATCTAATTGTAACCATTAGCAGTCTTCAGAGTAAATAATAGTTTTCCTATATTATTTATCTGAAAACATTGAGTAATTAATACATATAGCCAGGCTTGCGGAATTCATGTATATTTGCGCTTTCCTTTACCTCACATTAATGTCATAAATTCATATCAACTACTTGCCCTGAAGCAATATCAGTGATGATACTTGTTATTTGTTCAGTGGGAAAATTAAATCACTGTCAAAGTACTCCATGTTATAAATTAAGAGTCAGAGCAGATATGTTCCTTGAAAGGAAGATTAACTNCATGTATATTTGCGCTTTCCTTTACCTCACATTAATGTCATAAATTCATATCAACTACTTGCCCTGAAGCAATATCAGTGATGATACTTGTTATTTGTTCAGTGGGAAAATTAAATCACTGTCAAAGTACTCCATGTTATAAATTAAGAGTCAGAGCAGATATGTTCCTTGAAAGGAAGATTAACTCCACCCACTCAGAAAATGAAGCAAACTCATAATGTTTATAAACCCATATGGTTTATTCTATATATCTCAAGCTGCCTAAGGCAATTATAAATGACAAACAAAACACAAAAATCTTGGGGTAAAAGATGAGAGAAAATAACAGGTAATAGGGCAAATAGGGAATACATGATTAACATATTTGCCTTTCTTGTCTTGTTTAGAACCAAAAGGGAATCAATGGATTCTAGTAAATACCACCTATACTGTATATTAATAGGATTCAGTTCAGTTCAGTCACTCATCATGTCCAATTGTTTGCAACGCCATGGACTGCAGCACAGCAGGCCTCCCTGTGCATCACCACCTCCCAGGGTTTACTCAACTCACAGCCACTGAGTCGGTGATACCATCCAACCTTCTCACCCTCTGTCAGGCCCTTTTCCTTCTGCCTTCAATCTTTCCCAGCATGAGGGTCTTTTCAAATGAGTCATTTCTTCGTATCAGGTGGCCAAAGTATTGGAGTTTCAGCTTCAGTATCAGTCCTTTCAATGAATATTAAGGATCAGTTTTCTTTAGGATGGACTGGTTGGATTCCTTGCAGCCCAAGGGACTCTCAAGAGTCTTCTCCAACACCACAGTTCAAAAGCAACAACTCTTCAGTGATAAGCTTTCTTTATAGTCCAACCCTCACATCCATACATGACTAAGGGAAAAACCACAATTTTGACTAGACAGACCATTGTTGGTAAAGTAATATCTCTGCTTTTCGATATGCTGTCTAGTTAGTCATAACTTTCCTTCCAAGGAGTAAGTGTCTTTTAATGTCATGACTGAAGTCACCANAAGAGAAGACTCTACACATGGACACCACCAGATGGTCAACACCAAAATCAGATTGATTATATTCTTTGTGGCCCAAGGTGGAGAGGCTCTATACAGTCAGCAAAAACAAGACCAGGAGCTGACTGTGGCTCAGATCATGAAATGTAGAGTACTGTCTCTTAATTGAGCCTAGTAGCTATCATACTCTCATGCTCAAATTATAGCAAGTAGATATATATCATACCTTCCCCCTCCAGGATCCCATTGAAATTCCACATGGTATTCATTCACCATGCCACTGTGACAGTTTCTCTGACTTTATTTTTGATGACCTGATAGTTTTGAGGGTTACAAGTCAGATTTTTGTTAAAAAAAAGAAAAGAAAAATCTCTCAATAGATATTTTTTCTTATATTTTACTGATGATTCAACTGGGATTATGGGTTTTGTGAGAAAGATCACAGGAGTAAAGTACCATTTTTCTCCCAAATATTAAGGTTACACACACTATCAACATGACTTATCCTTGCTAGTATTGACCTTAGTCCCTTGGCTGATGCAGGATTTGTGAGATTTCTCCACTGTATTTTTTTTTTCCTCCCTTTCCATACTAAACTCTGTGGAAAAAATCCACTTTGTGCAACCAGCACTTAAGAAATGAAGAGTTCCATCTTCTTGAGATGAAGTATCTACATAAATTATTTTGAATTTGTCTACAAGGGAAATGTGATATTTATTTGCTTAACTTGTTCAGTCATTTATTTGTATCAATGTGAACTCATAAATATTTCATATTTTGGATTATAATCGTATCCTACATTAGATCATATTTTTCCTGCCTTTGCCATTGATATTGCTGTTGGCTGGTTTGAGTATCTGTTTAATAAAACCACATAATTGCTGAACTTTTGTTTTAATCACTTTCTTATCTTTTGACACCCTAAAATCCTCTAGGCTCATTGTATATTTCCTGACCCAGTCCTAGAATTAGTATTTAATGCTAAATGTAGCATTTATTTATAGAGTGGGGTAGACCTTGATCTTTTCAATAAAAATCAATAATGTATATAAACTATATTATATCACTTTTTATTATCTAATTTCAAGTACAATAAATTAAAAAGTATTTCTAACAAACTTTACAAAAGTATTCTTTCAAAGTTCATGTTGATGTACTCTTGCTTTGATGAACTAAAGGCAGCTTGTGCTGTCCCGAGCCACCTCAGTCGTGGCCCACTCCTTGTGACCCTATGGACCACAGCCCACTAGGCTCCCCTATCCATGGGATTCTCCAGGCAATACTGGAGGGGTTGCCACTGTCTCCTCCAGGGGATCTTTCCAAAGCAGGGATCTAGCCTTCTCTTAGGTCTCCTACATTGGAAGGTGGGTTCTTTACCACTGGCGTCACCTAGACAATTATAAAATGAAACCCACCTGTGAAAATTCAGATTAATTCAACAAGCCAAACATCTAATTTGTTACTTAGTACTTCCCATTCCCTATTATAAGTTCACGGCTCTAGAAAGTTCTTTTACACAAGAGAGCAAGTTCTTTATACATACTATTGTTACAGCTTTTCAGAGGTATACTTTAAATAAATGTATAGGTTTACAGTATTTTTTACAAAACATGGTACAACATAATGTGGATCATATTTTGAAATTTAAAATTCCATTCTATGTTCTCCTTATATCAAGAGAAAATCATGATGTACAAGTTGAAGGGTTAAACATGAAAATGACACATTTCAAAGTGAATATTTCTAGAGAAAAACTGTCCGTGTAACAGGCCATAAGTGGAGTCCCTCAAAAATCATTACATTGTCCTAATACATTTGACTTTCAGATTTTATTTTCTAGTGGTCTCTTCAGCATCTTGGTCATTACTGAGTATGATATATCATTCTTGGAACTCTTTTGTCAAAGCCAGTGAAATTTAGAGTCTAAGTAAATATGTCAAATTAAAGCTAATTACTTGAAATTTATCATTAGTAAATGGCCTGTTACACTTTCTATCATTTGTAGGCAATCAGAAGATATTGAAACTAAGTAAAATGTATGCACAAGGACACTAGGGAAGAATTTAATGCTTCCCAATACAAAAGTTATGAAATATGTAGGGCAGGAAGCTCAATGCAGTGTTTTATATTTCTCAAATTAGTATTATGATATAAGAAAATGAAACTCTTGTGCCTATTTGCAGAACAATCACAAAAATTTTGCTCCCTTTTAGGAGAACTGTAACTTTTGGGGTCTACACCTGGAAGTCTTTCCCCTTCACCTTGCACTCAAATACTTTTCACCCTTAAACCTAGGTAGGCATCATATTCAAAATCTTTTCAGAAGAACATAGTATGAGGGCTTTTACCTTGCCAACAAAGATAGTTTACTGAGGAATTTCCAATGTAATTTGCCTCTTTCATTAAAAAGCAATCTCTTAAATTCTAATCAGGTCAGAATAAAATACCTTTAATGGCACCCCACTCCAGTACTCTTGCCTGGAAAATCCCATGGATGGAGGAGCCTGGTGGGCTGCAGTCCATGGGGTCGCTGAGAGTTAGACACGACTGAGCGACTTCACTTTCACTTTTCCTTTTCATGCATTGGAGAAGGAAATGGCAACCCACTCCAGGGTTCTTGCCTGGAGAATTCCAGGGACAGCTGAGCCTGGTGGGCTGCTGTCTATGGGGTCGCACAGAATCGGACACGACTGAAGCGACTTAGCAGCAGCAGCATTCATCTAACATATATTTGTTCATGTATTTGTTCAAATTCTGAAACAGAACTTCCTGTTGAGGTCTTGACAAGCCTCTCTTGAAAATATTTTATTCATCACATTTCAGAATCCAAATGAAGCTAGTCTGTCAATCTTCACTTACACAAAGTATAATTAGACACATTTTGGATTTCCCTTTTTACTTATATTGGGATACTGCATATCTTGCCAAAAAAAGAGATTATTATCAGATCTACTTTTCTCTGGCTATGATGAGCAGTTAGCCAGTGGTTATTCTCTTAATTGTGATATAATTTATTCATAATCTTATTTCAGAGTGCCTTCTTAATTTGAAACAAGTTCTGTTCCTGCCACTTTTTTTAATCTAAATGTAAGGAGATTATGTATCTTAACTGAGCCTAATATCTATTATGCAAACATACTTTAAAGCTCATGTCAAAACCATGAAATACATAATTTTTTTTTGTAATGTCAAAACCATGCAATATAGTTTTTTTTTTTTTTTTCAAGAAAAGCTGAATTAGTGAATTGTTTGATACAGTGGCATCAGATTCTCCTAAAGCATAAACTCTTCTCCTGCATTACATGTCTCAATTCTGGAATCTGTACTAGCATATTTCATAAGTCATTTAGTGAATAGAAGCAATGACATTTATTAAGTAATCCAGTAGCAATGAGTAAAATAAAGAATACAGTACTGTGAAGAGATATCAGAAGACTGCTTAAACATTGAGCGTATTTGCCTAATGCAATGAATAATCCCAAGGTCATTTTTCAGCTATGTCTTCTACTGTGAATGATGTGAAATGACCTTCCTAGTAGACTTGCATTCAATTATATACTTCTAGCTATTTCTAGTGGAAATTCTAAAGTGAAAAGTCAAATTAAGTAGTCATGTTCTTATCCAAGGCTTACTTTTCCTCTTTTAGATTAACAATAAAAGCCTATCTATAACCTATAACCCATAATTAACAATGTATTACAAAGTTTCCATATGCTTAATAGTATATAGCATAATGCCTATCCTTTAAAGTCATAGAGAAAAATCCTTTAAAGTCATAGAGAAAAATATAGATTTTAAAGAGGGAAAAGGGAAGGCCATTTAATAAACAATAGCCTTCACATGGAAAACCTAATTGAATTGGAATTATTTAAACTGGAGAATAATCGACTGCAAGGTGACACACTGCTGAATATAGAAAGTATAATTACGAGGAGAATGCCAATTTGTTCTGTATTCACCAAGAAAAAAATTAGAAATGTGTTAAATATCCTCCTTCCATTCTAGCCCCCTCCCCTACTTCCATCCCCATCTTCTCTGTATGGATCAAATAATTTAAATTTACATCCCCATCTTCTCTGTATGGATCAAATAATTTAAATTTAAAACAGGACAACATCATTTCAGGGTACGTGTATCTAATCTTTCAAACACTGTAGTGAAAATTTCGCTTCTATGTTAATACAAGATAGCATGTAGTAAATGTCTAATGTGTTTCAAAAGAAACAACTGGCTATTTTACTTATTCTTCAAATACGGTCCTACATTTTGAAATATAGAATATAAAATGACTGTTAAAAAATGCAACTCCCCAAATGTGTTTGGGGAGTGTGAAATGAATAAATCATGTTAAAGAAAGGGAAAGAGAGATAATGAGAGAGAGACTTTTTGAGGTAGATACTTTTTAGATGCACTTATTGAGCAAAGAAAGAGAAAAAAACACTGGCAAAGCAGTTTCCTGGGCTTATAGGGAAAAGAAAGGGGGGCTTCCCTGGTGGTCCAGTGGCTAAGAGTCTGCCTTGAAAGGCAAGGGACACCAGTTTGATACCTGGTCTGAGAATATCCAACATGGCAACCAAGCCCGTGGCCACAACTACTGAAGCCCACCAAGAAGCCACCACCACGAGAAGCCGGTGCACCACGGCAGAGAGGAGGCCTGCTCTCTGCAACCAGAGAGACTGTGCGCAGCAACAAAGACCCTGCGCAGCCAAAACGAAGCAAAACAGATTAATCAATTGAAATACCCTTTTTAAGTGCTTCCTTGGAAAAAAAACAAAGAAAAGAGAAGCACTGCAGGGGTGGCAAAGGCAGTATATTTTTCTGTCTCTTTTTCTTCGTACTTTCTGCCAACGATGATTCAGTAACAAATATAATAAAAACAGAACAAAACTTCAAGGGTGACTACCTGCAGAAGTCACAGTTTATGTCCAGTTCCAGTCACAGAATTTGGGGGGCCTCCTAGAATGTTTTGAGTTTACATCTAGGGGAAACAAAATAGGCTGGAAGGTTGACACTGACTACAACTCAAGTTTTTCTCGTCTATCCCTACACATATGGCATGACTGATTACAAGGCAGATTTACAGGTAGCAATTTATTACTATTAAGATTACTTGTATTCTTACTCCAAATATACCCTGTTATAATTCAAATATACCCTGAAAATGTATTAAAATGTTATCTGTAATAAATGCCTTCTTAGTCTATTAAGATAGACATGGCCCTGTCACTTGATGCCAGTAATGGGTTAACAAAAGGCTACAACATCAAATATAAGAGCTAATACATTTCTACCAAAATGCCTGGCTCCATTTGAAGGTAATTGACAGAAAGTCTTTGACAGTGATGAATCTAATCAAAACGTTGCCTGAAGATTGCTTTACAAACTGTAATTCTTTACATTTCTGCCAGATTACCCTCGATGCACCCCTTCGTTTTCTCTTACAAATCAATTTTTTCTCATCTTCCCCAAAAAGAATGATGAAAACAGATTACTGACATAAGATGTCCTGTGGACCTAGTTGAGTCGAGTTAATTATTATTGTGCCTGTCAACAAACATTTGTCCTTAACTGTTGTAATAATGGAAACCTACATAAAAGCTTAATATGACTACTAATGTAAGAAGTTATTTCTGCAATTTTTTTAATTGGGATATAGTTGCTTTACAGTGTTGTGTTAATGTCTGCAGTACAACAAAGGGAATCAGCTATATGTATACGTAAATCCCCTTCCCTCTAGGACCTCCATCCCACCCACCCCATCCCACCCCTCTAGGTCAACACAGAGCAGCAAGCTGAGCTCCCTGCACTATTGATCAATGGACTGTTGCACTTATGACTAGACTATGTGAGAAAGGGGAGTGAAGAAAAGATTCCTGATTCAATTATAGAAAAGCATTAGAAAACATATAATGGTCACATACAAAAGTCATGAACAACCCCAGAGTGAATTCCATGGAGCTTGTCATATTTGCTCAATCCCCAAACTGGAGCAGTTTCATAACTTTAAAATAACGACTTCCACATAACGAACTTGGCTGTGGAAAAATCCTGCATATATTCATCATATACTCAGGTTGTAAAATAAGTGCTTTCCTGACTCAAAATGAGTGACAGTCTTGCTAGAATTTTGGCCGAAATTATTTTCTCCTATCTTTATGAACAACTTCTGCATGGCTTCAGTTCTCTTAATGAGTAGTACAAAAAAAAATGTCAAATATTGAAAGGAAAAGAAACACATTTATGTATTGTTAGCTTGGCAATGAATTCACATCCTCATGGCAAAAATATTACAACTTAAATCCATCTTACAAAAGCCAAACTAGATTTTTCAGAAAAGGAATTGAAATATCTGATTGCACATTCACACAAGCAATCAGCTAGCCAAAGAAGGACAGTAAAAATGACACTTTCTAACATCCGACAGCATTCTGTTTCCAGGGATGTGTTCCAGGTCTTAGGTCATGATAATCAACCTGCCTGTGTAGTCCCTGAACTCCTAACTCCATATTACCTCTTCCTGTCAGTATTTAAGTTGAAAACACACCTGTCTAAATGCCTAAAGCTTAGAGCTAAATGCCTGCACAATACAGCTAAATGGGCTGAATGCAACCCAACATAGAACCTTCCAAACATGTGCGTGAAATGCACTGAGAGAAGCATTTTTATGCAAAAATGACAGAAAATGTAATCGAAAAGAAAACCTCTAACAAAGCCATAGCCAGATGGTGTCCTTTAGTGGGGGCCAGCTCATATTTCTGAGCTTTTGAAAATGTCACAGCTTATTGCTGCTCAGTTCTGGATTTACATCCTAAATTTGGGGAAAACCCTTCTCATGTGCATGTTATGATCTCTTTCACATTTGTCTTGTAATTTACCATTTAGAAAATGATTTAAATTTTTGAAGCAATTTTTTTACACAATTTTGTGCAGACAATATATGCTCAACATAAAAAACAGGAAGCAATGTGAAAAACTTAAAGTAAAAATTAAAAGTAAAATTGCACTGAGGATACTATTGTTTGTATTTTGCTTTATAAGATTTCTTTTTCACTGCATACCTATGTTCAAATTAACATTTAAAATAGTTGATTACTATTTCATTTTAAGATCATTATATATTAAGTACAATAATCTTAAAATGAAATAGTGCAGGAGACCTGGGTTTGATCCCTGGGTCAGGAAGATCTCCTNAAAGTAAAAATTAAAAGTAAAATTGCACTGAGGATACTATTGTTTGCATTTTGCTTTATAAGATTTCTTTTTCACTGCATACCTATGTTCAAATTAACATTTAAAATAGTTGATTACTATTTCATTTTAAGATCATTATATATTAAGTACAATAATCTTAAAATGAAATAGTGCAGGAGACCTGGGTTTGATCCCTGGGTCAGGAAGATCTCCTGGCGAAGGGCATGGCAACCCACTGCAGTATTTTTGCCTGGAGAATCCCTTGACAGAGGGGCCTGGTGAGCTACTGTCCACGGGCTCACAGAAGAGAGTCAAACACAACTGAAGTGACTTAACATACATGCATATGATATCTAGGAAAACATTGTGGGTTGTTTTTTGGCTTTGATTGTTTTCCTGTTTCTAATAATGCTGCAGCAAGTATTCTAAACCTATAATTTGTATTCTTATTAAAATGTTTGCTTAAATTTCTAGAAGTAGACCCACCAGGCCAAAGTGCATTTGTAACTACAATGATATGCTCAGTTCAGTCGATCAGTCGTGTCCAACTCTTTGTGACCCCATGAATCGCAGCACGCCAGCCCTCCCTGTCCATCACCAACTCCCCAAGTTCACTCAGACTCATGCCCATCGAGTCAGTGATGCCATCTAGCCATCTCATCCT
>SJYA01001324.1:151286-165671 GCA_006410615.1 Neotragus moschatus
CAAATACTTGGCTTCACATGAGCCAAATACTTGGCTCATTTAGTAACACAGTAAATAGTTATTGAGCACCTTTTATGTTCCACTCACTCTTCTAACCTCTGGGAATGAAAGACAAAGAAAGAAACAAACAAACAAAGCTTAAGAACAATATACCCTGTCCATGCGGAGATTACTTTCTAAGCATGCATGTGGGTGTTAAGTGTACTGGGGTGGGGGCACAGAAAATAGAATATATAGGGTATAAGAATGTATGGCTATGGGGAAAGAGCAGCAAAGTGATACTACGTGTGTGTTGTCAGTGGCATAAGGTAGGAGCTGGAGTGTTACATACTCTGACCAGGGAAGACATTACAGAGAGGACGACACTTTGGGGAATAGCCCAAAGAGGTGGAGGAACAAGCCCGTAGCTATCTATGGAAGGATTCTGCAGGCAGAAGGAAGAGTAGGTAGAAAGGCTCTGAGGCTGAAGTATAACTGACCCTTAAGATTCTTGCAGTGGATTAAGCAAGGGGGAAAAAACTAGGATACAATGTCTGAGACATTAGCGTGTGGGGGAATTGTACCAATTGTGAAGCCTGTAGGACCTGGTGAGAGCTTGGCTTTTATTCTGTGATAAAAAAGGATTTTTAAATTTTTTAAGAGGAGGAATTTATGCATATCATATGTTCAGCTCTTTTTTTTTTTGACAAAACTATTTCTGAATAATAAAGGAATCCAAAGATGTAAGTTCTACGTCTCTACAAATGTTAGTACTTTTATTTAAGTTTTTTAAAAATCTAGCACAGATCACCACTCAAGCACCATCTACATATACACTTATTTGACCAATTTACATTNTTTTTAAATTTTTTAAGAGGAGGAATTTATGCATATCATATGTTCAGCTTTTTTTTTTGACAAAACTATTTCTGAATAATAAAGGAATCCAAAGATGTAAGTTCTACGTCTCTGCAAATGTTAGTACTTTTATTTAAGCTTTTTAAAAATCTAGCACAGATCACCACTCAAGCACCATCTACATATACACTTATTTGACCAATTTACATTAAATTTTTCTCAACATAGTAATTCTATGACCCTCACAGGCATCATCTCCAAATGTTATTCAGTCATACAAAAAGTTTTTACTGGTGATGAATAAGTACATCTAAATAGTTGACATTATATATAGTTGTGATATCATCAGGTAGAAGAAATAAATCCATAAATGACTTAACTTTTTTTTCTTCCAACACAGACTGTAAATATTTAGCCGTATCTCCAGTTTGTCTTATGTTTTCAATACTTGTTTTGATTCAGGACATACAATTTCTATTGCCTTCAGCAGATACTCTCTTATAAAACTACCAGCTGCAATAAAAATGCCATTTGGGCAATTTTTCACCTAATTCATGGTAACATATCATGGCAAAATCACTTGCTTTATATCTATGTATTTGTATTCAAAAATAAGCCTGTAAAAAGTTTAGCCCATATTTCAGTTCATTAAGTTTTTCATCATGAATCTTTCCACATGTCTGTCATAACTCTTAGTTTATATACATACATATATGTTTACATATATACATATAAAAATGGCACTTTGTATTGTATTTGTTCAAAAGACATTTATTGGTTAACACTAAAAATAGGTAGGAAATCTCCTTACTTCTACTAAGAAATAATCTTTCATTTTCTTGAAACTCATTGCAATTTCTTATGCCTATTTTGAAAGATGGACAAATAGAGAGTCTCCCTCTCTCTCCACTTAAATAAAAGAAGCCACAAGGATGATGATGCATAGCGGCTGAAACTAGAGCTTGGAATCAGGAAGACAAAGAGGAGCAACAATGACAAGGACAGTCTGGAGTGTGGGCATCCCCTCTGAGTGGAGGCCGTCATTTCTTGCCAATTACTTTCACTTAGGAACAAAAGTTCAGTTTGTCAGATCTTCCAAATTGCCAAAAATGCAAGAAATTTGTATACTTAGGTGAAATCTATCGACTTAAAAATGCCTGAATCAATTATTTTCAAAACACTGTTCAGATTAGACAAACTTGGTCTGTAAGCTGTGTTTAACTTCTTAGTCACTATTTTGTGATGTCTTCCTTAAAAGTTCCAATAGCTACTTGATAAGGTTTACACGACAAGAAAGTAGAGAGGAAAAGAAAAAAATAAATACATAAAATAAAAAACAGCAGACAATTTCTTAGTAGTGAAGAAAAATACAACTCTTAAAACTAGAAGGGCCTGCATTTTAGGAGCAAAAAGACAAATAATACAAAAACAAAACTCACACTTAAAAACAGAACAAGTATGAAGACAAAAATACTAAAAAGCTTCCAGAAAGAATGGGGGAATAAAAGATCGCATTTTAAAAATTACAATTATATGGGCCACAAATCTGCTATTGACAACACTGAAAACAGGAAGACAAAGAGCCAAAGCTTAAAATCCTAAGAGAAACAGCTTTTAAAATAGAATCGTATACCCAGAAAAAAGCATTATTTTTAGGTAAGAGGACATAGAAAATTTANCGCATTTTAGGAGCAAAAAGACAAATAATACAAAAACAAAACTCACACTTAAAAAGAGAACAAGTATGAAGACAAAAATACTAAAAAGCTTCCAGAAAGAATGGGGGAATAAAAGATTGCATTTTAAAAATTACAATTATATGGACCACAAATCTGCTATTGACAACACTAGAAACAGGAAGACAAAGAGCCAAAGCTTAAAATCCTAAGAGAACACAGCTTTTAAAATAGAATCGTATACCCAGAAAAAAGCATTATTTTTAGGTAAGAGGACATAGAAAATTTACCACAAACTTATCAATTCTGAAGAGCAAAGCTTGTGGACATTTTTCAAGAAGGGAAAGAAGTGAATCCTAGAAAGATGGTAAAAGAATTTGGTTAAGATTTGTAACCGATAATTTGATGTGTAAGAATTTATTTTAAAAAGAAAATTTATTTTAATCACAATCTAGTACTTAAAAGCAAAATGAGATGGATAGACACTAAGGAAACAAACAGTTCTTCATATGTTTGAAAAAGAATGTAGTCAAATTTCCCATCATCTTGAGACAAATGCAAAATTTAGCATGTGCATTAAATATTGAAAAATTATTCAAAGTGAAGAAAAATAAAACACATAATTTCTTCCAAGTTAAAGGATAATAGTTTCACATTTGAAAAAAAAAATGATAGAGCAGAATAGAACCCTATATCAGAATGTAAGAAATAATCAGTAGAAAAGGACAAGTATTCAAAAACAAGGTTGAGATAATTGCCTATCAGTTTCTTTAAAAATTAAAATTAAATCCCTGTGCCATCATTTAGAACAAAAATAATTTCAGTTGAATGAAAAACCAACATATTACAATAACTCTATATATCATAAGTATACTGGAATATATTATCAGACAATATGCTTATGAATCTGGAGTAGGAAGGGATTTTAAAATATGAGTATAAAACAGGCATGCAAAAAGACACTTATACACAAAGAATCATAGCAGAAATATTCATGGTAGCCCCAAACTGGAAACTAGTCAAATGTTCATCAATGGATGAAGTGAAAAGTAAAATGTGATATATATATGCAATGGCATATTTTTGACCATAAAAGTTTGTGAAGTACCAACATACATACTATAACACATATGAACCTCAGAAGCATCAGGCTAAGAAAAAAAGGCTAGACACAAAAGACAATTATTTTATGATTATGTTTATAAAACAGTTTGAAGAGGTCAATCCGTAGAGGCAGAAAGCAAGTTTGTGATTGTCAGGCACTAGACAGGGGAAGGCGGAGAAGGCGATGGCAACCCACTCCTGTACTCTTGCCTGGAGAATCCCGTGGACAGAGGAGCCTGGTGGGCTGCGGTCCATGCGGTCATGAAAAGTCAGACACGACTGAGCGACTTCCCTTTCACTTTTCACTTTCACACACTGGAGAAGGAAATGGCAACCCACTCCAGTGTTCTTGCCTGGAGAATCCCAGGGACACGACAGCCTGGTGGGCTGCCGTCTATGGGGTCGCAGAGAGTCAGACATGACTGAAGTGATTCAGGAGCAGCAGCAGACAGGGGAAGAAAACGAGAGGCTATACGAGGTTACAGGTTTTTTGTGTTTTTTTTAGGGTAATGAAAATGTTTGGAACTAGATAGGAGATGTTAGTTGCACAACATTACAAATATACTAAATAACACTAAATTTTACACTCTGAAATGGTTAATTTCATCTTAGTAAATTTCACCTCAATAAATAAAAATACAAATAAAAAATAATATTCTTTTTATTATATAAAACTATAAATTATTTAATACGGTTTTGGAATTTCAGACCATAGCAATAAGAAAATCTGAACAAGTTAATTACTAGTAAAGAGTCTGAGGACAGGGATTCTGGCTACAGCAGACTCGGAGGTGTGGTGTAAGTCCTCTTGGAGGAGGTCACAATTAGCCACACCGTAGAGCCGCCGAGCAGACACCCACAAACTGGAGAACAATTATACAAAAGAAGTTCTTACATTGCTGCAAAAGTTCTAGACTGCACCACAGATTTCCCAATCTAGGGATCTGGGAAAGGAACTGAGAACCCCCAGGGAATTTGACTTTGAAAGCCAGTGGAATTTGATTAAAGAACCTCCACAGGACTGGAGAAACAGACTCTTGGAGGGCACAATAAAACATTTTGTGCACCGGGACCCAGGAGAAAGGAACAGTAATAGTCACATTGGCCTTGGAGTACAAAACGAAGCAGGGCAAAGTATAACAGAGTTCTGCCAAGAGAATGTACCAGTCATAGCAAACACCCTCTACCAGCAACACAGGAGAAGACTCTACACATGGACGTCACCAGATGGTCAATATCGAAATCAGACTGATTATATTCTTGTAGTGGAAGATGGAGAAGCTATACAGTCAGCAAAAATAAGACTGGGAGCTGACTGTGGCTCAGATCATGAACTCCTTATTGTCAAATTCAGACTTAAATTGAAGGAAGTAGGGAAAACCACTGGGCCATTCAGATATGACCTAAATAGTTTCCCTTACAATTATACAGCAGAAGTGAGAAATAGATTCAAGGGATTAGATCTGACAGAGTGCCTGAAGAACTGTGGATGGAGGTTCATAACACTGTACAGGAGGCGGTGATCAAAACCACCCCCAAGAAAAAGAAATGCAAAAAGGCAAAATGGTTGTCAGAGGAGGCCTTATAAATAGCTGAGAAAAGAAGAGAAGCTAAAACAAAGGAGAAAAGGAAAGACATACCTATCAGAATGCAGATAGCAGATATTGCAAAGAATATCAAGGAGAGATAAGAAAGGCTTACTGACTGAACAGTGCAAAGTTACAGAGGAAAGCAATAGAATGGGAAAGACTAGAGATCTCTTCAAGAAAATTAGAGATGCCAAGGGAACATTTCATGCAAAGATGGGCTTGATAAAGGATAGAAAACATATGGACCTAACAGAAGCAGAAGATATTAAGAAGAGGTGGCAAGAATATACAGAAGAACTATACAAAAAAGACCTTAATGACCCAGATAACCACAATGGTGTGATCACTCACCTAGATGGTGTGAAGTCAAGTGGGCCTTAGGAAGCATCACTAGGAGCAAAACTAGTGGGTGATGGAATTTCAGTTGAGCTATTTCAAACCTTAAAAGATTATGCTGTCAAAGTGCTACAATCAATATGNAATGACCCAGATAACCACAATGGTGTGATCACTCACCTAGATGGTGTGAAGTCAAGTGGGCCTTAGGAAGCATCACTAGGAGCAAAACTAGTGGGTGATGGAATTTCAGTTGAGCTATTTCAAACCTTAAAAGATTATGCTGTGAAAGTGCTACAATCAATATGCCAGTAAATTTGGAAAACTCAGCAGTGGCCACAGGACTGGAAAAGGTCAGTTTTCATCCAATGTCTTCAGCACTTTCAAACCAGATGCCAAGTTTTTTTATAAGTATTTTATTCTTTATATTAAGATTTACCTAGAGTGAACTTTTTGCATCTATTTTTCTNGAAGCAGAAAGGTAGGAAAGGTGTAGCTTTGAGGTAAAAGGATAACTAGGCAATGTAGGTGTCCTGGGATCTCTGAGAAAGCTATGTTTCAACATGGAGGGAGTGATCATCTATGAAAAATACTGCTTTAAGTCCAGTAAGGCAAGCACCAATTTAGTCACCAGGAGATCAATAATGTCCTCAGCAAGCAACTATTAATATTAAAAACAATTTTCTAAATCAAAAGCTAAAACTTAAATATATCAAACATTATTATAAAACCTATAGCTTCAAAGCAATTATCATCAGCATAACTTTATGATGCTAATTATTCACTAAAATATTTGACAGAATTTATCAAATACTATACAGATGTTCAGCCTCACAAAGCCATCATTCAAAAGTCTTCCTTCGAAATTTAGTTTCTCTTTCTTAACATACATTTTTTATTTAATTTCCTTAGAATAAATTTTTTAAACATTTTTTAAATTAGCCTCCTCCAGTGTTCCTTTATCATTATATTCTGTGAATAATCTTAAGAATTTAATATTTCTTTTAAAATACTGAAATGGAGGGTCAGTGCAGTAGAGTTTTGTTGCTTTTATCATTTTATTAACTCCTAAAATGTTGCTCTTCCATAATGTATGTCTTTTACTTAAAAGATGAGTGACATATTTCTTTATTTCTAAAACAAACAATTTTATGTCAAGATATCCCAGTGCAGAACACATTTTTGTAGAGTGGTCATTAAATACTTTCTCAGCCACAAAGGACAGATCCACTTCAATCTACTCAGTCATTATCACTCTAAATAACAAAGAGTTTTTCTTCCCAGTTTGCCCAGAACTGAGTGGTATTCCAGGATATAAGACTGTCAATGCCAACATAGAGGCAGCCCTGGGCAAATGAAAATGAATGGTCACTCTCTCCCAAAATATTACCTCCTCTGGGTGTCTTTTCCACCTGATTATACAACCGTGGTTAAAAGCATAGGCTTCGGATTTAGAGGACCTAGGATTGAATATTGACTTCATCCTTTGTTCATTAAATGACATGGGTAAATTACTTTATCCCTGGGATCAAACAATAAACTGGTTATAAATGCCAGGCCTCAGGCATGGCACAGAGCACGTGCTCAAGAAATGTTAGCTACTCTTATTATGTGCTTCAGTGACATCACTTCTTTTTCATAAGAAAGTTAAGGCTACTCCTACACTTGAACCTTAAATAATCATGACCAACCACTAAAGAAATCAAAGTAAATAAAACAGAAAAAGTATGGAATTTAAATATGTGAACAATATCCCTATTGTAAAGCCTGAATACATCATTAACAGAAGTCAAATTCTTTTTGAAAATGCAAGGACTGGGAGTGACAGATTGTTGCAGGAAGAAAGGCTATTATTATTATTTTGTTTTTAGTCTATAGCCGAACCACCCTGAACACTCCCCATCTCATCTGATCTCAGGAGCTAAGCAGGGTCACGGCCTGGTTAGTACTTGGATGGGAGAAGCCTTTCATTTAAAAAAAAAAAAAAATCAAATTTCAGTTTTGAGTTGGTCATAAGAGGGTGCAATAGCCAATCAAAACCTGGAATCACAGAAAACAGATCATTTAACTGATTTTTTTCTTTCAAAGGCAGCCAGTCAGTTAGCATCAAAGGCAAACTTCAAGCTGCTCAGGGGCAGTGACCAGTTCTGTCTCTTTCATCTCTGCGCCCTTGGCACCCTCAAGAGTTCTTGACACGTCATAGGCCCCAGCTAAATAAACACATGCAGACTGACTCATTCAGTGTCTGACAAAATGAAAGAATGAATAAACTGATGACAGAAACCAGGGGAAACACGGATATCCTGATTCTCAGCCCTAGATGTTCTAATTTTATCCTTGTTCTGTGCCTAACATCGACTAGAAGACTCTTTATCAATATGCCTTTGCCTTCACGCTCTCCAACCTTCTCCTGAGTCAGTGTGCATAACACAAAGAGGGAAAATAAACAATTTAGTAAGTGAGGTTTGTACTACGAACAGAGCAACACTGAAAACATATTTGATAAAATGCTGATGTATGGACAAAAAAAATGTTCAAATAAGTTTTGAATCCATTAAGAAGTCAGACCTCCCACTGTGTTCATTTATTTTCCCAAACGTCTCATGTAGCTACTAGATTCACTGCATTTATCTAATCCTCCACAACTGTTCAAGACTTAGATTTTTTTTTTTTGCAAGGAAAAAAAACACTGCTATACAAACCCCCTGCATAATTTTCCTGGTGTGAAAGAACTTATTAATGAAAAAGAAAATTCTTAAATCAGTTCTCAGCACTGGACCTACAGTGTAAATCAAAAACAGCTTTATTCCTCAGCGTGCCTAAATATACCTGNTTTTTTTTTTTTGCAAGGAAAAAAAACACTGCTATACAAACCCCCTGCATAATTTTCCTGGTGTGAAAGAACTTATTAATGAAAAAGAAAATTCTTAAATCAGTTCTCAGCACTGGACCTACAGTGTAAATCAAAAACAGCTTTATTCCTCAGCGTGCCTAAATATACCTGTGTGGTTTGAAAAAATTGTCACTGAATTACTGCTCATGCAGAAGACAGAAAATTAAATGGCAGACTATTTAAAGAAAATTACAACTAATAGAAACATCAGATTTACAAAGTCACTGCTCTGCTTCAGAAATCCTTGAGTGTCTCTTAAGATTTAAAGCAGAGAACCTCTAATGGATTTAGATATATTTCAGATTCAATTTGTATACCCTTGCTTTGTTGTTGGAAAGTTAGAACAATGTTTATCTATAAGAGCTGTCGCTTTCTACCTTCCTTTTTTCTCCTGTAAGTATAGACCCTAATGTCCAATTTTAGGAAACCATGTCAAGTAAGGTACTATACAAATTGCCAACATCACAGAAAAAAAAAAAAAAAAAAAAGATAAGCTTTATACTTAAACGCAAAATCTTACAGTAAGAAAACCAATGAGGACTTTTTAAAAAAGAATTTCTTGAAGATTCCAGAGACCCAATAGGTTATTCTGTTTTAACTTTCATTTTGTGTACAGAATGCTTAGTCTTTCTTCAAGGTGAATCATTGTGAAGATGAATGCAATCATATTTTCCCTCTATCATTCTAAGACAAAAATTCTATGAGGAAATTATAGTCTACCAAATGGCATGGAAATATCTGTGTAGAAAAATGCCATGACCATCATGAAATACCTCAGTGGCACACACATTTGCAATCAGAACAGTTGCTGCAGATCAAGTGAGAACCAGGGTAGTCAGATGGAGACATAGATATTTGTTTAAGAACTATCATGAGTTTGGGAGATTTCTGTAATAATAGACCCAGAGAAGCACACAGTCCTCAGAGGGTGAGACTGAGAGGATACCAACACGTGATGGCTGTGTCACCATAAACAAATTTCACGATTTCTCTGAACTCTACTTGCTTCAACTAATAAGATTATCGTGAACAGGAGAAAAAGATAATGAACATAAAACACTCAGTATGGTACTCCCATATAGAATACACTCAATAATTGTTAGATATTATGTTAATGTTACTGCTGCTGCTGGTGGTGGCATTGTCTTTTCCAGATTAAATGTTTAAATATCCTCTATTAGTTCTGAAAAAGATTTGTCTGAAGTTCCTAGATTATAGTTTAAACACTAAAGTCAATCAGCAAAACATGTCTTTGCAAAAATATCTCTGAAGGAGTCTAAGAGACTCAAGAGGAATTAAGTCTTATCTTAAAAAGGATGCTGGCCAGGAGGGCAAGGAATTTGGAGGTCCCAAATGACTACAGTCCCTTGTAAACAATAACAAACAGAAATTTCAGTTAAAGTAGAATCAGGAGAGGCAGAAGGGAAGCTCTCATGCCCTACTTGCCATGATAGCAGAGCCCAACAGGAAGGAGAAAGAGTTCCTCTACTTGCAGGGCAAGAGCTCACAACTCAGCCAAAGACAAGTTACTACACTATACTTTGAACTCTCAGTTTCTCCATTGGACTATTTCCTTACCATAGCCCTCCCAGCTTACTTTCCCTCTCTTTGAAAGAATTCTCTCCTTTCTTTGGGGGGATGTGCACATGGCTCACTGTGCTTGTAGACCTTGAACTGCAGTTCTTTGTTGATCCCAGATAAACCAAATTTCCTGAAGAAATAACTGGCAGCCTGTTTCAGGTCAACATCATCGTGCTATCACTAGCTAAGTGAAAGATAAGAGTTTAAGATGAGAGAAGGAACAAAGAAGACAACGACTTTCCTACAGAAAGGTTAGCCTGAGGGTTCTCTGAAGCAGCTATTCATTGCTAATGCTGTTAAGATCCAGTAATTCAATAAACAAATTTATACTGAGAGGTCACTCTCCTAGGCACTAAAGTTGTAAGAATATGGCATGTCCCTTGTTCCCCTAGAAGTCACCAGAAATCAGCGTGATTTGCCTCACCCTTCATGAACTTCACTTTCACTTCACTTCATGAACTTTGGGAAAGAATCAATGTGGCAATAGTTCAAAGGAAATGAGTTGTCCTTAAAATGAGGCCTAGAGGTGGTTGATGATGGATCTCAACATGGGTATAATTACAAAAACAAGACAAACAGGTTGCTCTAGCACTTATAATACCAGTGCACACACTTTAATTGCCAGCTTACTTGTCCACTGGTGGCTCAGACAGTAAAGAATTTACCTTCAATGTAGGAGACCCAGGTTCAATCCCTGGGTCAGGGAGACTCCCTGGAGAAGGAAATGGCAACCCACTCCTGTATTCTTGCCTGGAGAATTTCTTGGACCGAGGAGCCTGGCAGGCTACAGTCCATGGGGTTGCAAAGCATCAGACACAACTGTCCATCTACCCCACTGGATTCTGAGACCTGCAGGGTCCAGTTTGTGCTTGCTCATCATGGCTTCCCAGAACCTAGAATGGTGTGTGACTATAAGAAAAAGTTTTTGAAACTGAATTATTCTGTAACACTCTTGGCTTGTGTGTGCTTAGTCACAACCCAGTGGACTGTAGCCAGCCAGGCTCCTCTGTCTATGTGATTCTCCAGGCAAGAATACTAGAGTGGGTACCCATTCCCTTCTCCAGGGTATCTTCCTGGCCCAGGAATTGAACCCAAATCTCTTACACTGCAGGCAGATTCTTTACCATCTGAGCTACAAGGGAAACCTGTCCCTCTTGACTTAGCTCATTCTGATTAAACATGATTTAATTTTCTTAATTAACATTAGAAAGGTTATAGGTTTTTAAATAACAGTGACCAGTAGTAGGATTGTGAATGGTATTAATAAAGAAGTGAGAATTAATATTTTATCAACATAAGCCAGAGGAGATCTATGGGTAAGTAAGAAAATACGAAACCAACCAAATTTGAAAACAGAACTATTATCACCTTGTAATTGAAATATGAGAGTGTCTGTATAGGATGCGTGTGCTCATTTAGAATGTAAAGCAACACAGGAGAACATGTTAGAACTTCTTTCTCCCTGGTAGTGTAATTAAAACAAATGAGTTTCACTTCACACAAATCCTGCCTAAGTTACTTCAGAAGGTTCTATTTAGAAGAGAAATGGATATGTCAAATATGAAATGAGCGTGCATGCTTTTCCCCAGTTAATGATTGTTTTCCTAATAAAGGACCAAGGTTAAAGTAAACAAAAGAAAAAAGAAGATGAACACAGAGAGAAGACAAAGAATTAGACAAATGCAAATTCTTATTTTAAAAATCATTTGAGCAGTATACGGTCTTTTCAACACCAACTTGCATACCGGGTAGTTATCAACAATATAAAGAAAAAAAGAAAAAAAAATCCTTCCCCTCCTCCACCAGCTGACATTAACACTCCGATGGCTATGCTCTTTTCCACCCATCTTCCTCTGCTTAGGGACTGAGATTTTTACAGAGATATTGTCCAGACAGCAAAAGCAAAGGAGTCCCAGAGGGGNTATCAACAATATAAAGAAAAAAAGAAAAAAAAATCCTTCCCCTCCTCCACCAGCTGACATTAACACTCCGATGGCTATGCTCTTTTCCACCCATCTTCCTCTGCTTAGGGACTGAGATTTTTACAGAGATATTGTCCAGACAGCAAAAGCAAAGGAGTCCCAGAGGGGTCTGTGATTTCTTAGGAAATACCACCAAAAGAATGTGCCAAAAGAAAGCCACAGATCATAAATTCCAAAAGCACTAACCAGACCTCTGAGGAATAAAAAGATGTAAGAAATTTATTAAGAGGCTTAATCTGATTGAAAGCCAGGTGTGTAGCTAGTCATGCTTTTCTTTAATTCATGCAACACATAAAAAGAAAAAGTGACCTAACTGACAAGCAATTGCAAGTCTTAATGACTGAATACATCAGGATATAAGGAATTTGAGATAACAAAAATAATAAAATATAAAACATTTCATCACTCCCAAGGAATTTTACAGTATAGAAGGCAGGGTGCTGGAGGAAACTTAGATTGAGGCCTTGACCTGATCCATCATGGAAGCTTACACTATTTTTCATTCCCTTCACTCTAGAGGCAGACGACTATATTTATCTATAATGGAATGCTAATGAATGCAAATGTTGCAAGACCATAAAATAATGCTTTGCTAAGACATCACAAGATAACTCCTGAAGGAGAAAGCAAATAAAGAGGATAAATTAATTCAGATCAGAAAAACCTGTACTTTTGCACTTGCTTCATTCTTGAGAAATATGAAGTAAAAGGAATAGGGCTGATGTTGAAACAAGGGGTTCGGGTTAGACATCAGGAAAAATTCTCAGAGGATAAAGCAGTGTAAATCTAGAAAGTCGTTACTAAATTCTAAGGTTGAAGTTGGGTTCCTAAAGAAAGATATTGTTTGTTTATATCTAACAATCATATTTTAACACAAGAATGGTAAGGTGCAATCTGCTTCTCAGAATAACTGCAGAAAAAACTATGCATATATTCCTATGATTTTTTTTTTTGAGGGGTGTGTATATTTTTAGGATATAAGACAGGAGAAGGGTAGGATGATATACATACATTTTTTAATCAAGAAAGAATGGTGAATCTAACCTCTTACGGGGAATCTGCTGGATGTCTTATCTATGTTATATTGTTTAAATGACATGATTACCGCATGAAGTATACCTTACTATTTATGGGCCTTATTATTAATTCCTTAAAGAAAACTGAGACTAACAACATTTAAGGTAATTGCACAAAGCCACAGAGCTAGGAAGTAGCAGAGCAAATAGACAAGTCTGTCTCCATGTCGCAAAAGCTTATGTTATTCCCCTCAGTTTTTTTTTTTTAAATATGATCCTCAAAGCTGCTCCTGGTCCTAGAATTATGGGTGATTTACTCTAATAGGGAACATTTGCTTCTTTATTCCTATAAATTTGTAAAATTCATTATTTCCCCTCATCCTCCTGTAATCAAAGAAAAGAGAAATATCCACTGTAGGAATGGTCTAGGTGAGAGATGTCTCAGTCTTAAACTAAGAAAACAAGACACCAGGGGAGAGAATAGGCAAGATTTAGCAATTTCTGGGAATATGTGATCAGGAGATGGGAATCCTTGATAATGAAAAAAGAGAAATAAAAGAGAAAGAATAGGCTCAGGGAAAAAAATGCTTTCGATGTTGGATAATAAGAGGGTTTGCTCTGTCAGTAATTAAATCTATCTGGATATGGTCCAAGGTAGACTTTCCTTTCAGTTGTTCTTTACAACATAATGANTAAAAAAAAGTAGTATCTTCTTCCAAGATCACCCATTTTATAAGTGGCAAAGGGATGATTCAAATCCTTAATCTGAATCTCCGCCTAGAGAACATACTCCTTGCTATATGCCATTGTACCTCAGCTACAGCATTAATCTAAATTAATGTAAGGCCGACATCTTCCAGTGGAGCATCTGATAATATACTCCCTGTATACTTCTTCATTATTTATTTATTTTTCTATATGTCCATTTTTCTTCTTGTCCATGAAGTTAGCTCTTTGGAGCTATAGAATATACCACACAATTGTTCTTTATTCTCTTTTGCACCAGAAACAACACTGAGTACCCACTGGACATTTGATTAATGGGTATATCTAGGAAAGTGATTGTTTCAATAAAATGCAGTGCATTGTGAAAACTCATTGTTTTCAACTTGCTCTCAACTGACTTGAGAAAAATAAGACTCTTGGCAAGGGTATAGAAAAGTCTTAACATCTCTGATATCATATGTGAAAAAGTTCATAATATCAACCTTACATAAAGAAAGACAGAGGTAGGAAACTGCAAACCTCAAAGCTGTAATGAATAAAGTACATGGCAATGGATATGTGAGAGTATAAAGACTAAGCAGTTTGTCCACTAGATATATGGCACCAAGAAATTCTGTGAAGTTACAGTATGATATGTTCATTACA
>SJYA01001324.1:167838-198254 GCA_006410615.1 Neotragus moschatus
GTGAGTTGGTGATAGACAGGGAAGCCTGGAGTGCTGCAGTCCATGGGGTCTCAAAGAGCCAGACATGACTGAGCAACTGAACTGAACTGAGGGCTGACATGGAACTTCCTATTGTCTGATACCTATTGCTATACAATGAACAACTATAAAATCAGTAGCATACAAAATAAGTATTCTCACAGATGTGCAGACTGTCTAGAAGTCATCTGGGGGTCAGCTGGACAGGTTAGTTATTAGCTGTGGGTCCAGTGGCCTCACTTGTAACTCAGTCCCTTTCCACATATTTTTATTCTGAGGTCCAAGCTGAAGGGACAAGAGATATCCCTTATTAGCAGAAGGAAATGCTGTTCAGAAATATTCACTCCCTCCCACTCACTTCCATGGGAAGATCCTCTACCCACTGACAGTGCATTTTTCTATTGGCCAATGGGATGTTATCAGGTGTGAAGCATCAGAGGTTGAAAGAGCTTGTACTTACACCAGCTCCTCTGTGGTTGCCATGAGTAACATGAGCTTCCCTGGTGGCTCAGACAGTAAAGAATCTGCCTGCAATGCAGGAGACCCAGGTTCGATCCCTGGGCCAGGAAGATCTGCTAGAGAAGGAAATGGTAACCCACTCCAACATTCTTGCCTAACACGAGCTATCCTCTTAATCCCAGAGGAGAGTGAAAATACTGACGGGCAAAATGAGTAATGCTAGCCCCACCTTTCCCACCAGATAATTCTTCTTCTATGTGGAATAGGCCTGAGTTGAGTAAGGGGAGAAGATACACTGAATAAAAGACATGGAACCTAATATTTTAATTCTGGAAACAATTGCCTTGAGGTGAATTTTCCAGTGAGTACTTTGTATTATCAGTGAATTAGCAGAAAGCTTGGTAAAGATTTTACCCAGAACTACACAGGATTTTAAATAAACTAGATGAAGGAAAGGTGGGAAGAGCTATAGGGAGCAGTTTTCTGATTGCACTCTGAGTCCTTTGTTCTTTGAAATATCTTTATGTGGGTATATATATGTATGTATGTGTATGAGAGAGATAGTAGNCTATGTGGAATAGGCCTGAGTTGAGTAAGGGGAGAAGATACACTGAATAAAAGACATGGAACCTAATATTTTAATTCTGGAAACAATTGCCTTGAGGTGAATTTTCCAGTGAGTACTTTGTATTATCAGTGAATTAGCAGAAAGCTTGGTAAAGATTTTACCCAGAACTACACAGGATTTTAAATAAACTAGATGAAGGAAAGGTGGGAAGAGCTATAGGGAGCAGTTTTCTGATTGCACTCTGAGTCCTTTGTTCTTTGAAATATCTTTATGTGGGTGTATATATGTATGTATGTGTATGAGAGAGATAGTAGTTGAAAGTAAAATTTTAACAGTAAAATTTTGCAGTTAACAGACTTCATTATAGGAGAAGGCAATGGCACCCCACTCCAGTACTCCTGCCTGGAAAATCCCATGGATGGAGGAGCCTGGTGGGCTGCAGTCCATGGAGTTGCTGAGGGTCAGACACGACTGAGCAACTTCACTTTCACTTTTCCCTTTCATGCATTGGAGAAGGAAATGGCAACCCACTCCAATGTTCTTGCCTGGAGAATCCCAGGGACGGGGGAGCCGGATGGGCTGCCGTCTCTGGGGTCACACAGAGTCGGACACGACTGAAGTGACTTAGCAGCAGCAGCAGCAGCAGACTTCATTATGTACTTTATATTAACTAAATCCATTACTTTATAAAAAAATGGAAAATGATTATAAATGATGCAGTTCAATAAAACCCTTGAACTTCTCTCTTTTACCACAACAAAAACAACAGTAAAACAAATATTCTCAACTGTTTCCATATAATGTTTTTTTAAACACTTTTGAAGAAAAAAAATGAGCAGAAATGGTGCAACCATATTGACAGTCAAATAATCTTTAGCTTTATCTTCATATCCAGCAGAACAAAACATCTCGGTCCTCACCATGTGGGCTGGCTTGCATCCGTCTGATCTCTGTCTATTGAGTAGTACTTATAGGAACTAATTAAACCTATGGGATGGAAAAACACCTTTCCCACCAGCACTAATTTATCAGACCGCATACGTCCCACAGGGGTCTTCTGAGATACGTGCTTTTTATTGAGTCAAGGCATTAAATGCACTCGATCACGTGGGAAAGGGAAAAAATCAGTTTGCTTCCAGGTTAGCTGCAGTTGCTTTATTTGACTGAATCTATTGCTGCCATGCAGCCATGGACAGACCATGAACACAAGGAGAATCCAGAGGATCTAAGGAATGGCCTTAACTGAGAAGCAAGTCTGTGGCTGGGAGGTACTCATGTGACAGGAAGAGGGGGGAGACGAGATGAACAGTGAGAAGAATGATAAAAAGAACAACAGACTTACTCAGTGACTTTCCACGGGCTGTCCTGCCAAAGAGGCCAAAATAAGGTACGTAACCATGTAAAGTATAAATTAGATTGTGCCTGAGAGATTAAAGCAGAGAGTTAAAATGATTTAGAGCCCCTGTGGCTAACCCTCAGGGAACAATCTATGGTTACTTTCTGCAAGAGAGTGAAGTCTACAACTGATAAAACATACCAAATAGATATTTGAAATGTCACTACATTTCTCTCTCTCTCTTAAGCTTTCAGGGGCTACTGCCACTTGAATCAAACACTGATACAGGGAATATTGCTGAGGTTGTAGCTGAAGAGAAGCCACTGGGTCTCAACCCAGCACAGTTCCTTTTTGGCACCAACTTTCTCTCCAAATCAAATGTAATCCTATCTGCAAGTGAATCAGAACTGCTCAAGTCAAACCAGCTAGAATTCATCATGCACCACGTTAACTTTTTCCAAGTTATTGAAACGAATGCCTCTTTTCAGTACTGTGATTTGGCTAAGGCCATAGGGGAGGAAGAAGTGAAATCTCCCACAGCTTTGACGAGAAACGCAGTCAAATGAAGAACAGGATCAGAACAGAATTTCTTTCCTTAATTTGAGGTGATTTATCTGAAAAGGTGAATCATCAGTTTTTGAATGCTCTCAAATAAGTTCAGCTCTCAAATAAGTGTTTCTTGCTTTAGGCTGACCTTTTCATTTCCTTTTTCATTTTTATGCCCTTTTTCACAAGGAGGACACATACATTTTTTTATTTATATTATATTTATATTAGCAGAGGAAAAATGGACTTTAAACCTTGATTGCGTCTGGGTATCATTATTTTCCTATGGAAAGGAAGACAATGTGTACTTCACACGCCAGACAAACAATAAAGAATCATCATGTACTAATTGATTTATTGACCTTCCCAGTTCTTTCCAACTTAAGCCTTCTAGATAGATATAAACCTTTACACAGATGATTCATAAAGAGTGACTGCTTACAAATACATGAAAAATTGCTCAATACCACTCATTATTAAAGAAATGCAAATCAAAACTACAAATGAGGTATCACCTTACATCAGTCAGGACAGCCATCATCAAAAAAACTACAAACAACAAATGCTAGAGAGGATGTGAAGGAAAGGGAACCCTCTTGCATTGTTGGTGAGAATGTAAATTGATACAACCACTATGGAGAACAGCACAGAGGTTCCTTAAAAAACTAAAAACAGAACTACTATATGACCCAGCAATCCCACTACTGGCCATATTCCCTGAGAAAACTATAATCCAAAAAGACACATGCACCTCAATGTTCATCGCAGCACTATTTAAAATAACCAGGACATGGAAGCAACCTAAATGTCCATCAACAGGTGAATGAATAAAGAAGATGTGGTACATATATAGGATGGGATATTACTCAGCCATAAAAAGGAACAAAACTGGGTCATTTGCAGTGATGTGGATGGACCTGGAGTCTATCATACAGTGTGAAGTAAGTCAGAAGGAGAAAAATGTCATATATGAGTGCACGTGTATGGGATACAGAGGATAGCACAGATGAGCCTGTTTGTAGGACAGGAATAGAGATGCAGACAGAGAGTGGACAGGAGGGCACAGAGGGGCAGGGGAGGGTGAGGTGAATCGGGAGAGCAGGACTGGCATGTATGCAGTGTGTGACATGTGTGTGTAAAACAGACAGCTGGCGGGGAGGTGCTGTGCAGCACAAGGGCCTCAGCTCGGTGCTCCGTGATGACCCAGCGGGGTGGGAGGAAGCAGATGTATGTATACATACAGCTGATCCACTTCATTGTACAGCAGAAACTAACACATCACATGTAGCTAATTTAGTTCACTGTATAGCAGAAACGAACAAAGCACTGTAGAGCAATAATACTCGAGAAAGAAATAAGAAAGAAGAGTGATTGCTTATTAAATGGAATGCTAACTGACTGCTCTGCATTTCTTCATGGGGTCTTACATCAAAGGAGTAAATCCTCTCAGTTGTCACTCCGACAGTGCCAGCAGACAGACTGCCAGTGGTCACAGTGTAAGGAGTGACTTCTCAGATATCATTAATAGATGGGAAAAAATTCAATTCGTTTTGTAAAGGTTGCAAAGCACCAGCCTGGATTTTTTACATAGCTACCTATAGGAAATCTCAGCCCTGGGCCTGAGAATTCTCATGAATTTCTACAGTGTCACAGAGTCTGAGAAATGACAGCTGTAAACTAAGGGATCTCCAGTGGAGAGACTTAGCCTGGCTAAAAAAAGTCAAAAGACAAGTGTATCAGAAGCAGGATATTCACCAGGATATCTGCTGCTGTCCCTGACATCCTTACATACTAACTGAAATAACATATAATGACAACTCAAGAGATTTCCTAGCTGTAAGACATTCAAGCATACACACGAACATACACACAAGCACACTCTCGTCCATCAGCAGTATGGTTACTTTGGAAAGGAAAATCAGAAACTATATTGCCATTTAAGGGATCCAAGAATTGTAAGCAAACTTATGGACTATATGAAAATTTTAAAAATATTTTATTCATTAAAAAGAAATAAGTACCTGAAACTTCTAGGAAAAGTATGGCTAAGTTTGGTCAATCCATAAATGATATGATTGGCAGTATAGAAAAAATATATTCAACATGATATACTAGCTGTATGTTTTTTTAAAAAACAAAACCATTGAACTTCAAAATTTTTATGAATGGCCTTACAAAGTGGACAAAAGCCTACCAACATTTGATAACTAATGGGTTAAAAGCCCAGATAAGACATCAACTAGGATTTCTGGGTAGGAAAGCAGAATACTTGAAAAACCTAAAAAATCTGGGAAAGGAAACATCTTGACAGATAAGCAGTTGACACAAATGCATAAGTGGCTTTCCTGATGTAATATGCAAAACTCAAGCAAATTCATAGTCACAGGTAACCATAGATAAGAATAAGTGGCCAGCAATCAGGGTGGTTCTAACAACAGAAAAGAGCACCTAGAATATCAGCTACAGGAAGGTCCAGAACTTCAAAGCCGTTTTATTTGACAGTCTGAGGTACTTTCATATAAATCTACATATCTGGAGACATACAAGTAAGCGTATGTCTTGTTTGAAGGTTTAGGGAGCCATACATCAGTCAATTAACCATATCAGTAGGAAATGGAAAAGTAGAAAGACAACAGAGTATTTTCCTGACTTATTTATAGGATATGGAAGTTGATTTTCTTCTTTTAGTAACATGGAAAGAGACTTCGGTTATGGACTGAATTATACACAATTTTCAATTCATATGATGAAGCCCCAACCCCAATGTGACTATGTTTGGAAACAGAAGATCATGAAGGTTAAATAAGTCATAAAGTTGGTGCCTGAATCTGATTGGACTAGTGGTCTTACAAGAAAAGAAAGAGAGATCTCTCATCACCCCTCCTCCACCCCTAGCAGGGTTAGAAAAAAAGTTATGTAAAGATGAAGCAAGAAGATAGCCATCTGCAAGTCAGGAAAAGAGATCTCACTAGAGCCCACATTGGTCAAGACCTAGATCCAACCTGGAACTTCTGGACTCCAGAAGTGTGAAAAGATAACATTTCTGTTGTTTAAGCTACCCAATTTATGATATATTATTATGGCAGCACAAGCAAAACAGTGCCAGCTTCTTCCCCAGTAGGATGACAGAATGTGATAGTGAGGTGGAGGAATTTCCAAGCTACATGGAATAAGAAAAGCGAAGAAGGCTAAGGTTAAGTGGTGGAACTTCTGAGGACCCGAGCAGAGAGTGTTACTAAAAAGGAATGTCACCATGGCAGCTGGAACAGTTCAAGGTCACTGTTATTTCAAACTAGAAAGAGTAGAGAAAGGCTTTCTTCCTCCTGGTCAACTCTCACTTCTCTAACAAAAATCCTTTGCCTGCTCAGCAACCCCTTTATTCTTCTCTACATTCACCTTCAATCTCTTCTTCCTCTTCTTCCCCCCTTTCCTCCTCTTTTTGGGCTCTGTTTCCATTGTCCTTTTTCTGATTCCTTCCACTTAAACTAGGGAGAAGGCAATGGCACCCCACTCCAGTACTCTTGCCTGGAAAATCCCATGGATGGAGGAGCCTGGTGGGCTGCAGTCCATGGGGTCGCTGAGAGTCAGGCACGACTGAGCGACCTCACTTTCACTTTTCATTTTCATGCATTGGAGAAGGAAATGGCAACCAACTTCAGTATTCTTGCCTGGAGAATCCCAGGGACAGGGGAGCCTAGTGGGCTGCCATCTACGGGGTCACACAGAGTCGGACACGACTGAAGTGACTTAGCACCAGCAGCAGCCGCTTAAACTAGACATTTCATATCATTTTGTTTGAACAGTCGTGTAGTGACACTGGCCTTATAGAAATGAAATGTCTGTGGGAATTCCCTGGCAGTCCAGTGGTTAGGACTCCATGCTTTCACTGCTAAGGGCCCGGTTCAATCCCTGGCCAGGGAACTAAGATCCCACAAGCTGCATGGCAAGGTCAAAATTAAAAAATGATAAAAAATGAAATATCCAATAAAATATAACAGTTTGGATGTGAATTGCAGATGATTTACACAGTAAAAGATGGAGATGGGAAAAATTAGTTTGGTCATTCATTAACACTGACACCATCAACCCTAATTTATTCATTTAAAACAAGCAAAATGAATTTCCAAGCATATATATCTAAAGATCTTACTGAAGTTAAATTGTATTAGAATATACTGTATTATATGTAAGTGCCAGTGTTTGTATCGAATTGCCTGGTTTACTTCAGATTTATGCAGGAATTAAAATAATAAAAATTTACACATAGATGGCACATAGTGCATATTCCTCTTAAACACTGATAACACGAACTATTGCATCTATACAATCATATGAATATTTAGTCAAATAATCTGGTGAGTCAAATCAGAGTCGCATGCGTAGATAAAATATTTGAGAACCCAAATCTGGCATGTATGTCTTGAAAATACCCCACATGGTGAGACGATAAGTTTTCAGTTTCCAATTTCCATAAAACAGGGAAACAAATTACCAAGGTGTTTGCTTTGCATGACATGTGCAGATATGCAGTACACTTTTGGTTTGAAGCCTTTCAACGTTACCTAGCATCTAACATCCCTGTAGGACAGCAATCCTAAACCATTTTGCTGAAATCACACACACTGGACATACAGATGCAACCTGACAAATGGCACATCACCACATCTAATTTGACTACTCTCCAGTTATTAAAAAAGTGGCCTGGATGAAGATAGACGAAACTTACAATTGGTTTGTTAATTATTTTTGTCCTTTCGTGCAATGCTATTAAACAAACACAGTTCTAAAACATAAGGTACTAATATTTGTGGAACAATTACCCATCACATCTTTCTATTGAGATTTTACTTCACTCAACAAAAGCAGTCATTTATGCAGCTCTTAGATCTTGTCTGCAACTGATCTTTATGGGCCATTGTAACTTTTAAATACCTGTGAAAAGAAGAGAAGCGAAAAGCAAAGGAAAAAGGAAAGATATATCCATTTGAATGCGGAGTTCCAAAGAATAGCAAGGAGAGATAAGAAAGCCTTCCCCAGCAATCAGTGCAAAGAAATAGAGGAAAACAACAGAATGGGAAAGACTAGAGATCTCTTCAAGAAAATTAGAGATACCAAGGGAACATTTCATGTAAAGATGGGCTCGATAAAGGACAGAATGGTATNCTGACTCAATGGACATGTGTTTGAACAAACTCTGGGATATAGTGAAAGACAGGGAAGCCTGGCTTGGTGGACATTTTCCCCTGTCAGTTCACGGGGCCACAAAGAATCAGACATGACTTAGGGACTAAACAACAACAGGATCCTTAATTAAGTCTCTTTTTTCCTTCCCTATGTTATAGGAGGAACATCTAACTGTTAAAGAGTAGTTAGGACAGAATACTAACATAATTGGAAGCATTCTGTATTTAAAAAATAAAAGCTTATTTAAATTATACATTTGCACGATGCACCTGGCTAAATGATAGGCAAAGGATTTTACTCCGTAATGATTTATGTTTCTAAATTTTAAATTTCAACTGAAATAAGAATCTCTGCATTGTGTCATCTGTGGGAGTATTATAATCATTAACAAATGCTTTAGTTTTTATCTCGGTGAGAAAGTATTTTATTCTCAGTCAACTAATGTGTAGAATATTACTATTATAGAAAGCCTAGAGAGGTATTCTACACCTACAAATGGTATTGTAATAGACAAAATAGTATCATCAAAAATCTTAAGTTTAAAAGCAGAGATTATGTTGAGGTCTGTGCTAAGTGTTGATAAGTAAATATGGTCATTGGAAGCTAAAGCAAGAAACATGCTAGGATGAAAATCTTCAATTACAGAAGGCTTCCTAGTAGTTTGTGTATTCTGCATAATATGCAAGATAAAAAGTTGACATTCAATAAACATTGTATTNAGGTCTATGCTAAGTGTTGATAAGTAAATATGGTCATTGGAAGCTAAAGCAAGAAACATGCTAGGATGAAAATCTTCAGTTACAGAAGGCTTCCTAGTAGTTTGAGTATTCTGCATAATATGCAAGATAAAAAGTTGACATTCAATAAACATTGTATTTGATATTTGCTTCCATAAGCCAGAAGCCTAAGTATATTTCTTTTGGTTTACAATTTCTGGAGTAGATATCCCATAATTGGAAACACATGCTGACCGAGTTGATGATGTCCTAATGAAAATTTTGTCAGGGATTTTCTTCAAAATTTCCTACTGAGATCAAATCACCATCAGACATTCTTCTACACATTATCTTCTATTTCATCTCTTAATGTTCCACTGTGCTTTTCATTTTATTTAATTAACCCTACAGAGGGCCATATTTAGTGCTGCTACCTGAGAGAAAAGGTATGAAGAGACTGGCTTTTGCAGTCATTCTTGGCTCAGAATCTTCCGTTGAACCTTAGGAACATATGCGCACTGTTGGCTGCTTAAGATCACACCCACTGCTCTGACGATAAGAAATCTGCAGGGAAGTTGGTTGCTTCCGTGCCTTAGGGTTTACAGTCATAAAGTGATGGGTGTGTATAAACAAACTGTGGGACCTCTGACAATGCCCCTGTTTTGGGTCCAATACCTGCCCCAAAATAGGAGCTCAAACTCTTCATTACATGCTGCTCTGTTGCTCTTCAACTGTTGCCAAAGTATACTGGAAAGGGGAACAAAACTGAGTGTTTTTAGCTGCCAGAAACAACAATGTTACAGGGACCTTGGAAACTTAGTAAATCCTGAAATCAAGTCCAGGTGAAATTAACATCTGCTATGGCGAAGAGAATTCAAGCCAAAGACCCACTAAGAACACTGTGGTCCTAAAAGGGCATCTCTCTCACGTGAGCCTGGAAATTCACACAGTCACAGTCATAGTTCTTCACCTGTGAGAGGCAATTACCTGAAGAAACAGATAGTAAAGAGATGATGGCACAGTGACTTCTTAAGTCACTGAGACAGTGTACCCAACCCGCTCGTCAGTGGAAAAGTAATGCCAAAGAGTATGTATATTTTCCATACAGCCAGTGAAAAATTTTCACAGACAAACACATCCAACCAGAATACAATATGAATTAGATGCTGTGATAGACATAAAAGATACATGGCTGCACAATGACAGACCCTTAAGCCAGCCCACATAGGCAGCATGCCCTGCAAACTCTGCCTGCCTCACATTCCATCATTCAAGCTGGTGGCACATCCTCACGACACTTCCAAGATCTGCTCACCAGTTCTTTTAACATGAGCTGACTTTCTACCATGGGTCAAGCGCGAAACCAGGAGCTCTCTCCAAACATGTATAACCACATTTAATTTTCATAGTGTTATTTTTGCTTAATTATATCTCTCTATTCAGAACTCATGGCATATTCATTGTGATGCATGCTTTAGTCCCTTCTGGATTCCACATCTGTACTGATATTCCTGCAGCAGAGTATCAGTCAGAGACCTAAGCATGGAAGAGCCTCATCAAGGTGTAAAGATACTCAGAGCCAGGGCCAGAGGCACCAAAGTGCTTTAGAAAAATCCCTTTTCAGTATATACAATTTTTACTATTTTGTACAGTTCATGCACAATTCAGATGAGTCACCATGGTGCTGGAGAGGTAAGAAAGAGTTGTATGGGGTGGAGGAATAAATAGCTGAACTTAAGTAGTAGGACTATCCACAATATGGTAATTTTTATTTTTTAGTTCTATTTTGATGAAAAAAAATTAGTGCTTACAATGTCACAAGGCAAATTAAACAGTTTAATTAACTGAATTCATGTACAATGGTATAATTCTGCCACTATATTAGTCAGGGGTCTCCAGAGAAACAAAATCAGTAGAAGATACACACACATAGAGAGAGAGGGAGAGAGAAGTAGAGAGGGAGAGAGAGAAAAAGTCATGAGGTATTTACTGGCTTACACAATTACAAAATCTGAGAGGTTCCACAATTTGGTGTCTGCAAACTGGAGACACAAAAAAGCCTGTTATATAATTCAGTCCAAGTCTGAGTGCCTAAAGGACAGCCAGTGGCTTAAATCCCAGTCCAAGGGCTGTAGAAAGTAAGATGAGATGTCCCAATTCAAGTATGCAGGAAGGAAGCAAAAAGAGAATTTCTCCTTTCTCTTCCTTTCGTTCTATTCAAGCCCACAATGGATTGGATAATGGCTACACATTTGGGGGAGGGTGATCTACTTTACTGGGTCTCATCTGGAAAGACACTCATAGACAAACCCAGGAATAATATTTCATATGGGCACCTCCTAGCCAATCAAATGAACCATAACAGCCACATTTCCTATGCTCTTATTTTATTCTGGAATGTCTAGATATTATACTGTTTCTGGGAATGGTGGGAAATGTTGGATTATGGGGCTTACAAGGGTCCTCTTCTGGAGAAGGAAATGGCAACCCACTCCAGTGTTCTTACCTGGAGAATCCCAGGGACGGGGGAGCCTGGTGGGCTGCCGTCTATGGGGTTGCGCAGAGTTAGACACGACTGAAGTGACTTAGCAGCAGCAGCAGCAGCAGCAGGGTCCTCTCCCACTTCCAACAATATACATATACCTAACTTATCAAGCCACCTAGTCTTCCCTGATGGCTCAGACGGTAAGGAATCTATGTGCAATCCAGGAGTTCATGCTTAGTTGTTGAGTCATGTCCAACTCTTGGCAGCCCTATGGACTGTAGTCTGCCAATCTTCTCTGTCCATCGGATTCTCCAAGTAAGAATACTGGAGTGGGCTGCCATTCCTTTCTCCAAGGCATCTTCTCAACCCAGGGATCCAAACCAAGTCTCCTGCATTGTAGGTGGATTTTGTACTGTCTAAACCACCAGGGAAGCCCATTTGATGGGTTAGGTATTTGTATATTATTGATGAGTTAGGTATATGTATATTGAAGCAATCCAGGAGACCTGGGTTCAATCCCTGGGTTGGGAGGATCCCATGGAAAAAGGAACGACTGCCCACTCCACTATTTTTGTCTAGAGAATTCCACAGACAGAGGAGCCTGGTGAGCTATAGTCCATGGGATCACAAAAAGACTCAACTGAGCGACTAACATACTTTTTCCACAACCCATCGAATATTCTAATAATGGCTCTTTTCAAATAGACAATAAACTTAGAGAAGAGAGAAAACATCTAATAATTCATTTTAGTAATCTAACTAAAAAAGGAGATATATTAAGGAGGCAAAATCAATAAGACACTGTTACTAACTGGATATGGAAGAAAGAAAGAGAAAACTATTCCTAAATTTGGGCAACTAGAGAAATGTTGGTGTCATTAATTAAGATGGAACTTTCAAAAGGACAAACAGGTATAAGAATTTATGTGTGTGTGTGTGTGTATGAGTTTTCATATGACCCTCTTAAATTCAAGATACTTTGAAACATTCACATGAAAATGTTGATTGCCTAGACCAGTGACGTGGCTTGAGCAATGCTCTTTGGGATACTCCTTTGTTCTGAGAAAGACAAAACCCTTCTCCTGACAGACACTGGCCTGGGTCCCAGAAGTCTTTAAAAATGTAGCCTAGCAGAAATACATGGGCCTCTTAACCCGCCAGCAGACAGGACAGATTACTACTTCTAATTAGGCAGCTGTATAAAGAAGTTGCTGCTAAATCTCACTTGCTTA
This sequence comes from Neotragus moschatus, assembly GCA_006410615.1. NCBI lineage: Eukaryota > Metazoa > Chordata > Mammalia > Artiodactyla > Bovidae > Neotragus > Neotragus moschatus. Next base: position 180,383 of record SJYA01001324.1, read on the forward strand.
AGTTCCAAGAGCAATAGAAAGTCTACTTCTGTTTGTAGCAGCTACTTCCTGCCTTCCCTGCCAGTGCTCACTGCAAAGAGTACCACAGTAAGAGAGAATTTCCCATTGTTCGTGCTGATACTACATGCACTGTCAGTCAGTGACCACGGAGAGGAATTCTAGCAACCAAAAATATGGCCCCAGTTGATAAGAAGATTTATCAGGTGCAAACGAATGATTCTGTAGACTTGTGGGGATAGATTACAAGACCTTATGAATAAAGTGGTGTGAGGGCAAGATTTCCTTCTTCCTCATGGCAGAATAATACATTCTACAATAATATTTCAATATATTATATGTACAATACATAGACATACATATTCCTTATCTATTCATCTCTTGACTGGCACGTCACCATACCTTGACCACTGTGAATAATGCTACAATGAACATGGGAGTGCAGATATCTCTTTGATATCCTGTTTTTATTTCCTTTGGATATAGAATTCAGAAATAGGATCGTCAGACAACGTGGTAGCTCTAATTTTAATTCTTTGAAGAACCTCCATATTGTTTTCCAGAGTGGATACAGCAGTGTACATTTCCACCAACAAATGCGCCTGAGTTTCCTTTTCTCTACAAATTTATCAAGACTTCCTACTTCCTGTCTTTTTGATGATAGTCATTCAGGCAGGGGGTGAGGAGATCCCATTATGACTTTGATTCACATTTCCCTAGTGATTAGTGATGCTGAGCTCCTTTTATATGTACCTGTTGGCTATTTGTATATTTTCATTTTAGAAAAGTGGCTTAGTTTTTCTGACCATTTTGTAATTGTATTACTTATTTTTTGCTATTGAGTTATAGGAATCCCTTGTACATTTTGGATATCAATTCCTAATCAGATAGATGATTTGCAAATATTTTCACCCTTTATAAAGGTTGCCATTTCATTCTGACTGTTTCTTTTGCTGTGCAGAAGCTTTTCGGTTTGATATAGTCAAATAGAAACATCACTGTGCTTCTGGTGATATACATAAAATAAATTTTAAAAAATTTACATAAAAATTTTATATTTTTATTTTATATTTTATATTTATATTTTTAAAATATAAAAAAATTGCCAAGACCAATGTCAAAAACCTTTTCCTCTATGCATTCTTCTAAAACTCATGGGTTCAGGTCTATGCTTTTAACTTTAATCCATATCAAGTTAATTTTTGTTAGTGGTGTAAAATAGAAAAGTTAACAGAGGTTAGAGCAGGGAAAATGCAGAGACATTGCTGAAAGGGTACAAATTTCTAGCTATAAGATAGATAATTCTAGGGATCCAATAAAGTACAGAATAATGATTACAGTTAATAATACTGTAGTATGTACTTTAAAGTTACTAAGAGAATATACTTTCAGTGTTCTCACCACAGAAAACGAAATTGGAGTTACATACGATGGAGGTGTTAAATAACATATGGTGGTAATTGTTTTGCAATATACAAGTGTATCAAATCAACACAGAATACATCTTAAACTTACACAATTAGTTTATCTCAATAAAGCTGGAATTATTTTTATTTTTAAAAAAGTAAAAAATAACTAAATTTTTAAGAAGGAGGAGCTGAGGGTACTGTATTATAGTGATATCCATTAAAATCTTACATTTATATTTGAAAATGCATAATGGTTTTGATAAAAGGAGGTCCAGCACAACCATGATGACTGAAGCAGCTTAAAGCAGCTTTACTTTACACTAATAAAGTAAAATACAGAGGAAACACATCCATCTTTACTTCTCCTTCCTTTTATCTTCCTGTATCAGTCTTCAAGGGCTGCCATTATGAAACTCATAGAGTGAGTGGTTTAAACAATGGTGAAGTCCATTTCTCATAGTTCTGAGTGGTTACAAGGTCAAGAACACGGTGTTAACAGATCTGGTTTCTCCTGAGGCTTCTCTCCCGGGCTTATAGACAGCTGTCTTCTTGCTGTGTTGTCAAATGATCTTTTCTCTGATGTCTCCTACAAAGACACCAGTACTATTGGATTAGGGCCCTACCCTTATGACCTCATTTAACCTGAAATTCTTAAGGGCCCAATCTCCACCTATAGTCACATTGGATGCTAGGGATCCAAACTACAAATTTGCCAGTGGGTTAGGGAGGATGACTAAGTTCACAATAATTCCTGTTTCTTTCCTAAACAATTCAATCCAAAAAGCTTATATTGGGGCCAAGCCAGACAGGCATCAGACAAGGTGTGGGTGAGGACAGATTGCAGGGGCAAGGTACAGTGTGTCAGAGCCATATGCGGGTGAGGAGAGTGACAGAGAGGCAAGGATAGTATATGAGTAGTGTAGTATATGAGTGGAGAAGGCAATGGCACCCCACTCCAGTACTCTTGCCTGGAAAATCCCACGGACAGAGGAGCCTGGTGGGCTGCCGTCTATGGAGTCACAGAGTTGGACACGACTGAAGCGACTTAGCAGCAGCAGTATATGAGTAGCAGACAGGTGCAGGTATCAAAGACCAAACAATGGGGAAAACAGACATCCACATTGGCAGAGCTGGGGAAGATGGCCCATCATGAGGTTTTGGCACCCCTTCCAAGTGAGGCAGTATTTCACCCAGAAAAGTGGCCTGGTCTAAGTGTCAGGGGACAGGCAGAATGAGGAGAACATCGACGTGGGAGAGGTAGCCCCTGCCAGCCCAGAATGCTGAATCCCAAGCAGGGTGAGAGGCTCCCCTAATGGCTCATTGTTAAAAACCCACCTGCCAATGCAGGAGCCGTAAGAGACACAGGGTCAGTCCCTGGAAGATCCCCTGGAGGAGGGCATGGCAACCGACCCCAGTATTCTTGCCTGAGAAATCCCATGGACAGAGGAACCTGGCGAGATAAAGTCCATGAGGTCGCAAAAGAGTCGAATACGACCTAGTGACTAAGCAGCAACAAAATGGGGTGAGGAGAACGTGCGAGTGGAGGGGGTGCCTGAGCGAGTTCTCACAGCTCTACACGTGGAGGAGGCCATGGAAACGGCAGCGCAGCGCACGAGTCTGAGTCTGAGTGGCACTGAGGAGAATGTCCATGTGGAGAGAAGGCAGTACCAGGAATGAGACGGGTTATACAGAGGAGAATTCATCAAATTAAGTAAAAATGTTAAGAATAATGGGATCCTACATCTCACAATCAGATAGGAGCTACAGATATGAAAAAGGGGAAAACTAGAATGAACTCTGGGATGTGAACTGTAATTGGAAGTTTCAGTGTGAACTCATGATTGTCAACATAAAGAGAAAAATACAAATAAATATAAATGCATGCATGTAAGCATGTACACTTGCATATATTCCCTAGTTCTGTCCAGTGAGGGAAACTGGAAGCAGTGACACACCAACTGCCCTGAGCACAACCAGGTCTTTCTTACTAAACTGCATTTTCCTCTAAAAGGAATCCAGGATCTTTGGAGAAACGTTTGATTCCAGGCCTGAGGCAGTTGAAGGTGCATTTGGATTGTCTGTCATGCCAGAAAATAAGTGTCAAGAATGATGAAAACATGTCAAGAAAGGAAAACAAGTCAGTTTGAAGGATCTGTCACTAGCCAAATCTTTGCCAATATGAGCATTAAAGATTTATTATAGTAAAAGATTTACATTCAATAGTAAGATTATCATAGTAAAAGTTTAGTTGAATAAAGTATAAAACCAGATTTTATACAGATATAAGTTTAAAAATACAAAATTTGAAAGTTTGATGAGAAATGGGATATTTACATAGATTCAAATTACCTCCTCAAGAAATATTCATTAATTACAAAAGGAACAAGAGTAATTTATGGTGGAGAAGCCTGGAAATTAGCACCTTAATCAAGTGATCAACGTGATCATCAATAATGGGACAAATTACAGTCGTGAGCCACTGCTATGATGCCATGAGAACACAGAATCATGAGGAAATGCTAAGCAAACCAAAATGAGAGACAACTTATAAAATAATTGGCCTGTACTTTTTAAAGTTGCAGAGTGATTAACATTCAGGAAAAGACTGAGGAACAGTTCCAGATTAAAAGGAACTAAGAGAGACAGAAAAGTTAACGCAGTGCATGATTCTGATCTGGATTCCTTTGCTGCAAATGACATTTATGGGTGATACTTGAATGGACCCTGAGGATTCGGCATTAGTGTTGCTGCAACTCATTTCTAATTCTGATGGTTTCATTGTGGTCCTTTAGGAAAATGTCTTTGTTGGAGAAAAACACATCCTGAAATATTCAGACTTGACGGGGCAACAGGTTGGTAATTTAATTTCAAAGAGCTTAGGAAAAGAAGTTTTTGTACTGTGCTTACATAATTTTTGTAAGTTTTGAGGTGGTTTTCAAAATTGGAAGGAAAAAAGACAGGAGATATATAATCTACAGTTAAAGAAACCTGACAAATAATTGTAGGGAAAGGCAGGGCAGGGAATTACTGTAAAGGGGCATGAGGAAAACTTCAGGGGTAATGAAAATTTCTGTAACTTGCATGGAGTGGTGGTTACTTTGGTGTCTATATTAATCAAAATTTATCAGACTGTATATTTAAGATATGTACACCTGGCTGCATTATACCTTAATGAAGTAATAAACAAAGAAAAAACAGGGTCAGTGAGTTCAGACAATTCATTCAAATTGCTTGGTTTGGAAACAGAGAAGAGAAAGAAGGCATAGCTCAAGGAGGATCTAGGGGTTAAGAAAACAGCTTTCTTTTTGTTTATTTTTCTTTTATCTCTAGACGTACATTTGTAACATGTGACTGTATCATATGAAATATCTGAGCATGTCAAAGGGAAAAGACACTCCAGGGAGAGAGGCTGGAAGTAGAGCATGGGAAAAGCTGAGACAGAAAAAGGGTGGTTGCCTGAGCAGAGTACTGGAAGAGATGGAAAAACAGATCTGGTCAGAAGCATCCTTCATTCCCAGGACCAAATGACAGTGACTTTAAGATGTGGGGAGATAGATGGCTGAGTATCCTCAGCCTGAATATCTCTCTTTCTTTCGAAATAAATTTGGGCGTTTCTTTTGACTATGAGGAACTTAAAATGGCTAAGTAGATTTTAAAAAGTGGTGCAAGCTTGAAATTGGAATACCAGATCTGACTATACTAACTGTGTAATAGAACATGGTAGCTTGCCCACTAATCCAGACTTTAGCTAGAAGAAAAGACGATTTCCTTAAATTTGTGCTTGGTCTAATTACGCAGCCTCAGTCATCTTAATTCCTTAACTCTATCTCCTAGAATAAGAAGTTCACTCAAATATAAAGAATCTGAAGGAAATAAAGCAATAGGCCTGAAAGAAGTGTATCATACCCTTACCCACTCAGCAATCTGCACAATTTTATGTGATTAATATTTAAGTGGACATGATGATGATGTGAATTTTGTTCTCTTAGCCCAGCAATGTGAAGAAGTATACCAGGTATGGAAAATTACTCCTGAAGAGCTAAGGGAGAAAACTTTGGTAACTGTGTATAGACTAGTCCTATACTTTGCAGAAAGTTAATCACTCAGTCATGTCCGACTCTGTGACCCCATGGACTGTAGCTCACCAGGCTCCTCTCTCCGTGGAATTCTCTAGGCAAGAATACTGGAGTGGGTTGCCATTTCCTACTAGCTGGTGACAAATTCTGTTTTCAAAGCTTTTTTTTTTTTTTTAGTAACAAATTTACCAGAAAGCTGTATGTTATGTTGCTATTGTTTTTTAATAAGCTTTCCTGGTTTCATTAGGATTCAAGGATGAGAACTATTCNGTGGCTTGCCATTGCCTACTAACTGGTAACAAATTCTGTTTTCAAAGCTTTTTTTTTTTTTTTTTAGTAACAAATTTACCAGAAAGCTGTATGTTATGTTGCTATTGTTTTTTAATAAGCTTTCCTGGTTTCATTAGGATTCAAGGATGAGAACTATTCTTAAAGAGAAAGAATGTCAGCAATGGAAAGGAGAGTTTTCCAAGACCCAGTCAAAAATACAGCTGGGCAGCCTCACCTTTTAGCTCTTCTCATTGTGTCTTTCGCCACCTGAGAGGCTTTAATCCACTGAGTCTTCAACATGGGAAGGTCCCATCCTATAAGAATATATAGTACCCTCACTTGATCTCAGCCAACAAACATGTGGACATATCAAAGGAAGGGGAGAGCGGGAAGAATTGGGAGAACAGCACTGACATGTATACACTGCCACGTGTAGAATAGATGGCTAGTGGGAAGCTGCTCTATATACAGGGAGCTCAGCTTGGTGCTCTGTGATGACCAAGAGGGATGTGATTTAGGGGAGGAAAGTTACCCAGGGAGGGGATAGATACACCCATATGGCTGATTTCACTTTGTTGTATGGTAGAAACTAACACAACATTGTAAAGTAACTATGCTTCAATTAAAAAAAATTTTTAAGAGCCTATAGTATCAGTTAGATGGCTTAAGTATTCCATTTGACCAAAATTCAAAATATCATATGCAAATAGCATACATTTTTGACAATTCTAAACAAAACTATTTCCCTTTCTGAAAGTAAGCTACATTATTTCTCTCATTCAAACAGTATGCTTTCCCAAAAGAAAACAAAAAAACTTGGTGAGTGCATTTATTTTCAGAATTGCTATGGGAATTGTCCAATGGAATAAGAAGGGGATGGTTTGTTTCTGATGTGTATTCAAGCACACTACTCAATGATTTCACTGGAAAAGATGTGTATTAAAGCTACACTAAGAGCTAATTTAAGTAATGGAAATTGGCTCCTTTCCTTCAGGTACAAATTTCTCCATAAAGGCAATTTATGAAATTGTTTTATTTGTGGGCTTTTTCATTTTTGTCATATGATTTGGTTGAACTGGAGGACATCAAGCAATCACTTTTACATAGACAGCTTGGAAACCAAACATTCTTGTTCCAATTTTTGAAAACACACGGAATTGAGAAAAACAGATTTTTTTCAGTATCACTGGATCCAGAATCTCATAGTGATATTCATCCTACAACCCTCAAACCATATGTGGCTCACACAATATGGCATGCTGCTTTCTACTAAGTCACATTATGAAGCCAGACTACTTCCTCTGGATTGTGATACAACAGTTGACCTGGAAGATAAGAGATTTAAAACAGTCATTGCAACAGACACAGATGGACTCTCACCAAGGCGAGTGGGAGGAATGCATGAAGCCAGCTAACAAGAAATGAATGACAGATTCTCCTTGACTGATCTCTCCTTAAACCTAAAATAATACTCCTCGCATCATTACACTTATTTAGCTGTTTTGATAAGCTGATTTTTAAATGATACTATGAAAAACTACAATTGGGCATTATAATAATTAGGCTGAATTCTTTAGTGATTTCTCAGGACACTTGATGGTCATGTCGTGGTGGGGGAGGCAGGAAATGATCTTCAGATATTAAGGAGAGGTAATGTGTTTTCATAAACAGCACAAGATTTAGAGATAGACATGAGTTCTATTCTCAGTTCTGTTACTTACAAACTGTAATCTCAATGTTCTCATTTTTCCTATGGGCCCATGAATATTGTGGAAAAATGCTGTTGAGAATCAGTGATGTGATGCAGGCAAACTAACTGGAATGTCCGTGTTGCCCAATAATTGACAGTTATTATTCATTTATAAGATTCCTGAGTCATCTTGTTATTACACAGCTCCTATTATTGACTCTTACTCAAAAAATGAAAGATTATATCAGTGATTTTTAGTGAGTTCTTATTAATCAACAGTAATAAGTGCTTTCATATTGAAAGCAATTAATGGGTAGATCCATAAGTTAAAAGTCTTAACCAGGTTCACTCACGAAAAAACTGACAAAACTGAAACATTCCACATAAAACATTACTGGCTTGTTCTGATACTGTCAATGCAATTTCAGCCTTAATTAAATGGGCAGAAAATCATGGAAGATAAGCCTGTTTTGATTTTTCACTGGCTTCTCTTTTGTGTAGGAATAGAAATCGTGGACTCACAGCATTTTAGAGCTAGAGATGGACCATAGAGATCTTTCATCAACCCCTTTATTTGACAGATGACTAAACTAACGCCCAGCAAGACAAAGTAACTTGCACACGATCATAAGATCAGAGCCAAGATTAGAAATCAGGCCACAGAAATCTCAGTGCAGTTGTCTTTATTCTACACCATATTGCATAAATCAAGATGTAGTGGTATGCTCTGATGCACAAAACAGAATTCAGTGGTGAGTTCTTCTGGAGCAAAAGACCTCCAGGATTAATGCAACTCAAGATGAGTGAAAAATGGCAACTCATCCAATTAATATTTTAAGGGAAATGATAAATCTAACATCATTGTTCTTTAGCCCCTTGGCACACCATCTATACTTGGGCCTTACAAAATTATTGGTATGATCAAAAAGCATGTTGGCCTTTTCAAGGTAATGGTAAATGTCTCTCTTGAGGGAAAATTATTTCAGAATAAGTTTTGCTCTTTGAAGACTTGCTGGTTGTGTGAAAACATTCAACTACATCCTTGTTCTTCAAGGGGAGAGTGGTTTTGCCTCAGCACACTTGCTGGACAATTTTCGGAGGATATTTAATTGATTTCTGCCTAAGTTTCCACCTCCATTTGTATTGTGATATTTGATAGTAGTTATGAAGTTTGTATATGGATTAGTTGAGCTAGTACACATAAAGCATTTAGCATGATAGCATAAGAGAAAAATGTAACAAACACTACATACTACTATTACTGTTATTACATTACCACCACTATACATTGACACTGAAATTCCAATCCTTTGGCCACCTGATGCGAAGAACTGACTCATTGGAAAAGACCCTGATGTTGGGAAAGATTGAAGGCAGGAGGAGAAGGGGAAAACAGAGGATGAGATGCCTGGATGGCATCACCGACTCAATGGACATGAGTTTGAGCAAGCTCCAGGAGTTGGTCATGGACAGGGAAGCCTGGTGTGCTGCAGTCCACAGGGTCGCAAAGAGCTGGACATGAATGAGTGACTGAAATGAATGATACATTGTCAAAAGCAGGTAATGTTCGTATGTAGCAAGGTTAGATTCTAAATTCTCCTCAAACTTCATGAAGGTGGCTTTCCTATCTCAAGTCACTGTATCATCTTAAATGATGCCATAAAATTTTGTCTTTGTCAACCTCTGCGCTGTTTGCTATTGTATTTCAAAACTTCAAAAGAAAATAATGGTTAATAAGTATTCACACTTGTTTCAATGGATTCATAAAGTTCTTTGACAGTCTTCTTACTCTTCTTAGCAGCTTTTCAAATATCCTAAACTCCCTTCACTTGGAAATCAAGATGAACATAAGAGGAAATCTTTTGAGAAATGTGAATAAAAAATAAATGTAATATGTTTCCAGGCGTCTGTAAGAATATGATTTCACTTGCTTTTAATGACTGCATCTAACTTTTAGTTATAAGCAAAACAACAGAAATAATTAAGAAGAGGTTTTCTTTCTTTCTTTCTTTCTTTTTTTTTTTTTCATTTTCCGTCACCTTAGTTCAGGGCCTAGAGCTGAACTAAACATAAATACAAATTGGACTAACTATAAATAGACCTCAGTAAATATTGCTGAATTAATGGATAGAATAAACCAAAGTGTCGTGGAAAATCTAATTGTCAAAATATTTGCAGCTGTAACATTTCTTCAGTATAGATTTCTTTTTCCCCCCTCTCTTTTCTTTATATATCTTTATCGGCACAATCTGGATGGATGAGCCTTGTCTCCTTGCCAAGACTTACAATGTGTATACAACCCTGTCACCTCTAGGGGGACAGTTATTAGGTATTCACCATCCACATGCCTCTAGCTGATTACTCTGGAGGCCAAACTAAAGAAAGTTCACTTCAAATTATATTAGCAACAGATTCCAGGACACTGGAGAAATAATGCATTTCTCACAGTACTTCTTTTTTTTACTGATACAACACACTTTCAAGTTAGCCCAAAGTCAACAGGCCAAGATCATGACTAAAATCACATCAAAAAACATGTACATGGTAATGGAATATACATCAAACCATTTTTAATTTTATGCTCATCTGTGCTCATTTGATAGTCAACACTATACTTCTTTCCTAAAAATTGTGATTAGACTTTACTCTGTCAGATAAGTGTTGTCTAAATTAGACTACCAGCTAAAAACATTAAAAAAAAATAGTGAAAAAAATTTTAAAATAATGAATACTGGAAAAAATAGGGCAAATATAATTAATATGAATTAAATTTGACTTATGATGGATATGTTAGGTTTGATTCCAGATAGATTTCAAAAAGTTGATTTACAAATACCTTTTAGATGTCAAAAGTTTGCTATTTTAAAAAATAGATCTATAAAGTAAGTTAAACAAAGCTTACTTTAAAAAATGTCTATGAAGTAATACTGAATTATTTTTCCCCTCTGGGATATAGAAAAACAAATTTTAGACTTTTCATGAAAGAAAAGCTATAGAATTTTCACCAACTTGACCTGACAAAATAACTCTCTTGAATCATTTAAGGACCTAAAATCTACTGCCACAAAAGAAATACTTTATCTGATAAACTAAGATCAGTGTCTTCACTTTTTGTTTACCTTAAGATAGCTGTCTGAAGACAATTATCACAAAGACAGTTTCTCTGTTTGTGTTCTTTCCTCCTTGATTTCAAAACCCTTGAGACCAGGAAAGAGAAGAATCAAGGTTGATGAGCTGAAACACACATTCTACACAAAACCAACACATCTTTATGATTCTTCCCTTATTTGGTAGCATCATCTACAGAATAATGTTGCAAATCCCTATCATGACACTTAAGGCCTTCATTAAGCTAAGATCTCACTGCATTCCTCTGCATATTTCATAGCCTGGCCACATCAAATTGTTTGCCATTTCTGAAACACAGCACAGGCCTTCTTGCTTCCAAATCTTTGATCACACTGTTTTTTCATCCTGAAACCTTTAGACAAACCCATTTCTTCAACCCTTTTCTGCTCTCCGAAAATTTACTCATCCTTCAAGTCCAAATAAAATATTGTCTTATTTATAAACCTTTCTGGATATCCCCCGTCTGAATCTGAATTATCTCACGGTATAATATAGAGTTTTTTGTTAGGTAGTATGTGTGTGCGTGCTAAGTTGTTTCAGGTGCATCCAATTCTTTGTGATGCTATGGACTGTAGCCCACCAGGCTGTTTTGTTTATGAAATTAAGCAGGCCAGAATCCTGAAGTGGGTTGCTGAGCCCTTCTCCAGGGGATCTTCCCAACCTAGAAACTGAACCTATGTCTCTCACATTTCCTGCATTGGCAGGCAAGTTCTTTACCAGTAATGCCACCTGGGAAGCCCACTAGGTAGTATAGGGTGGTCAAAAGTGAAGGATAAAGATTGACTCATCTAGATTATAATTCTACCTCTGACATGTTTAAAATCTGGGAGACTTTGATAAATCACTTGAGTAGAGAGAATACATATTATCCTGGGCTATTTTAAGGATCAGGGATAGTATGATAACTGTACATACACTATAGAGTCGAAATATTAGATCTCATGTTACTTCACCTTTCCTCCCGAAGGTCCTTCTTCATTTTGAATGGTGCACAGACACTAGATCGTAGCATATGCTTAAAATGTATGTCCACTGAATTAAAATAAAGGAATACAGATGTGAGGAACTACTGTTACTCTCATTCCTTGGAAAGCTGCATGTTTATTTTAGGCTGTCAAGAATTGCCTCATAGCCTTCTAAGGAAAGGCTAAAATGCCAAGATGGGGACCAAAATAGCCAAATGAAGGAGCCAGTTGTAATATGTCAGTCATTCTGAGTTACAGGCTCCCACTATTCTTCACGGACTCTCTGAGGTTTAATAACAATTTAACAAGTTATTGGACTTACCGAGAAACTTCAGTAAAACTTGTTGACCACATCACTACAACCCCAAGGAATCACAGATCAAATTAACGAGAATGTCTCAGTATCAGAGCATTAACAGTCTCAAGGTCAAAGGACTGTTCCCAATTAAATAACTGAAGGAAGTGATCATCTTACTATTCTTAGCACACATCTCCTGGAATGGAACACTTTTTTTTTTTTTTAAGCAATCAAAAATGAAAGGAAACATAATCAGAGCTGGATATGCAACTTCTAAATAAAAACTGATCCTTGAACCCAAAGCTATGTCTTGATTCTCAGAACAGTAACAATAACAACAACAACATAATAATATAATTTGGATTTGGGTGGCTCATGGAACAAGGAGAGACATGGTTAGTTTTAATAAGTAAGAGCAAAGCATGTGGTACCTTTTTAAAGATGTCAGCGTAAGGCTCAGATTAAGTGAACACATAGAAAAAAAATCTCAGCAATGAACTGTAAAAACATATGTTTTAAGGTCTTTAATAATCAGATTAAAACAGGAAGAAATTTCTCTTTTGATATTTCCTAAGTGAGACATAGGTCCTCCTGAAAGGGTCCTGGTGACACACAAGCCTTTACACTGACTTTGGGCACTGTTCTCTGCTCCCAAACACTCAGCCCAGAAAAATTGCAGGCTTCTGTTCACCTGTGAAATTGAGTGTGCACCCAATTCAACCTCCGTAGACAGAATGAAACACTGAACGATAAGAGAGTGAGGAGACTGATGTGAATTTGTAAGAAATACACGTATGCTGTTGGAGTCTAATAGAAATATTTTAACCACTGGCCTGAATCCAATCTGCACAGTAATTTAATAGACTATCAACCACAAATGCAATCCATAAGGCCAGTAAATGGGTACCAAATGCTGTAGCTGATTTTCTTGGAGTGCCATTGGCAGAATCAAACTAATCTATGTGGAAAAGGAAGCTGCCCAGCAATGTCACATACTCAAAATTATCAATAAGAAAGTGTAACAATTATATCCTTATGATATATTGCTTTGGAAGAAATTTGATCTCTCTAGGCCCTAACTCTGAAAGACTTNCCATTGGCAGAATCAAACTAATCTATGTGGAAAAGGAAGCTGCCCAGCAATGTCACATACTCAAAATTATCAATAAGAAAGTGTAACAATTATATCCTTATGATATATTGCTTTGGAAGAAATTTGATCTCTCTAGGCCCTAACTCTGAAAGACTTTATATTCCAGTCACGGATTTCTTTTTTTGTAGTATACTGTATCTCATTAAATGTATAGGGAACAGAACTTGAAGCTGATGTTTTCAAAACACCGTATAAGCCTACATTTTAAAAATGATGACACACAGATGACACCACCCTTATGGCAAAAACTGAAGAGGAACTAAAGAGCCTCTTGACNTACTTCTACTCTGCCATCTCTTTAGTGTATAGAAAGGCAATAGATTTCTATATCTTGATTTTGTTATTCAGCAACTTTACTGCACTCATTGATGAACTCTAGTAGTTTTCTGGTGGAGTCTTTAGAATTTTCTATGTATAGTGTAGGTTTTAAATTGCTGATTCAATTTCAGTATCACACTTGGTCTGTTCATGTTCTCTGTTTCCTCCTGTTTCAGGCTTGGCCTTCTGGTGGGCAGGGGCATGTCTAGTGTGATATCTACAGGCAGCTGTGGACTCTGGCAACCCACTCCAGTATTCTTGCCAGAGAATCCCGTGGACAGGGGGAAGCCTGGGAGGCTACAGTCCATGGGGTCGCAAAGAGTCAGACAGGACTGAAGTGACTTAGCACAGCTCAAGTGCTGATGGATGGGGTTGTGACTTCACCCAGTTAGTTGTTTGGCTTGAGGTATCCCAGAACTGGAACTACAGGCTCTTGGGTGGAGCCAGGTTTTGCTAATAATGACCCAAACAAGATGACAGCCTCCAGGAGAGTTCAGGCAGATAAACACACCCAGATGTGTCCTCCACTGGTGTCTATGTCCCCAGAGTGAGCCAGGAGACCTTCTAAGACCAGCAGGTAGGTCTGCCTCAGGCTTCTGTTTACTGCTTTTGCCCTGGATCCTAGTGTGCATGAGATTTAGTGTGAGCCCTGTGACATGTCTGTTTCCCCCAATTCTGGTTCTCCTGCAATCAAACCCTCTTGACCTTCATAGTCAGTTGCTCTGGGGGCTCCTCTTTCTAGAGCTGTACACCTGCCCCCCACTAGGGGGCCTGATGTGGGTGTCAGAGCTTTCACTCCTGTGAGAGAACTTGTGTAATATAATTAATCTATAGTTTATGGGTTGCCCATCCATGGGGTATGGGATTTGATTATATTGTTAGTCCACCTTTCCTAATGGTCTCACTGAGGCTCCTTCTTTATGTCTGTAGAAGATCCTTTCTGGAAGGTTTCAGACTTTTTCAATGACAACTGTCCTGCCAATTGTGATTTTTGGTTCATGAGAGGAGGTGAGTACACCTATGTCTGCCAAATAGAACATGTGAATTCCCTTGGAGTCAGATTATATTGATTGCTTTTATTTTCCTGATTATTTGTCAAATTTAGCTGTTTCTTTGGATACCTGATTTTTGGTTGAAAATGAAAACNCAACTGTCCTGCCAATTGTGATTTTTGGCTCATGAGAGGAGGTGAGTACACCTATGTCTGCCAAATAGAACATGTGAATTCCCTTGGAGTCAGATTATATTGATTGCTTTTATTTTCCTGATTATTTGTCAAATTTAGCTGTTTCTTTGGATACCTGATTTTTGGTTGAAAATGAAAACTTTGCAAATAATATGTTGCAGTGACTCCAAATTCCATCCTATTCTGATGATTATTCTGTTCTGTTTTTTTCCCCCCTTAGGCAGTTACCTTGCCTGACAACAAACTGCAAACTCTGCTGCAGCTGCCTGACTTCTGCTTTCACATTCACACGCCCTCCATGTTCAGCAATTTACACCTACTAAAATTTCTGCTTTGCTCTTAGGCTTTCCTACTGCTGCACTTTTAGCCAGGTTTCCTGTCAGTCACCCATTCCTGCCAAATTTGTTAAAACACTGGAAATTCAGGTGGATTACAGAGCTCATGCTTTCCGTTTCACCTTGTTTCCAGGGAATCCCCTAATTTCAGGTGTTCTGCCAGTTGGGCCCCTGTCCTCTGACCAAAATTCCACCTTTCTGGTAACTGAACTGAGCATGATTGAGGAATGCAGTTCATTTTTTAAAAATCAGACTCAGAGATCTGTATCTGGGGCATCCTATATTTCACTCCAGGTCCCTGACTTCTTTTCCATCGTGTCTCCTGAGATGTTCCTTAAACGCAAACAGTTTAGCTGTCAGCCAGATATTTGAACAGTTTATGCTCAGAATTAGAGACTCCTTGTTTCTCATACTATTTAGTATTTCCCTTCTGAAATTTCGGTCCTGAACTCTCAGTCCTGAACTCTGATCTTTAGCACATTTAGTTGCCATTTTAAACTATATCCTTGGGANCTGTCAGCCAGATATTTGAACAGTTTATGCTCAGAATTAGAGACTCCTTGTTTCTCATACTATTTAGTATTTCCCTTCTGAAATTTCGGTCCTGAACTCTCAGTCCTGAACTCTGATCTTTAGCACATTTAGTTGCCATTTTAAACTATATCCTTGGGAAAGAATGACATACTGAGAACAAGAAACGCCAAATGCGAAGCACTTCTTCTAGTTGTGGCTTTATGAGTTTAAACTGTTCCTGGTTTTTCGTCTTTAATGTTTTATAGTTATGCATTGATTTTAAATTATCCAGTATTTGTAACTCTCAACTGCTAGGTGTTTGCGTAGTTTCCTAACCTTTCTGTCTTTCTTCCTGCCTTTCTGAGGTTCTGTAATTTTGTTTAGGAAAACCAAGTCTAAGGAGTCTTTCAAAATACTAATTATAATTACCTGTGGTACAAATCAATTTTGGTTAAAATATTTTATGCTGATAAATTACCTTTAACATATTCCTCTTTCTATATTTGACTGCTTTATGTCTTAGGTGTAATGCCTTTTATAAATCATAATTCTTAAGATGTTCTTTCTTGTAGGATATAATCATTAAAATAACAATGTAAGTAAAACAATCAACCACTGACAATTCATTTTTTAGGTTTTCCTATGTCAGTATGCGTTCAATGGCCCTGTGCTAACCAGGCAAAATAGGAGAGGGGGTATACTGGTATATATAATAGGAGGATCAATAAAAACTATCTTAAGCAGAAAAATATCCTGGACGTAGAGAATCAGAGTATTTACATAATTTCTGGCATGGATTCTCTTCCAATTTCTGACACTATAAAGATGGGCACTAGCTCATAAGGCATCAATGTTCTGTGAAGCAAATAGAAGCAACATGTAGAGGGAATTCTGTTCATCTTGGAGACATACTAATATCTGACCCTGCTCTCCCACTGTGAATAATTACCCATCAGTCCCTGGTCTAACCTCAAACCACATACCTAAAACCAGAGTAGGACAAACTCTCTACTTAGTCTCTACCGTCTGCTATCTCTTACGTCCAGGGAGTCCACTCAGCTACTGTGATTTTTTTTTTTTTAAACATTCAATCCATAAGACCCTGATGCAGGAGTTGAGGGGAGGGCAGCCTGCATCTGTGGAGTTTTTTCTTTTTTACTTATTCTGAGGAAGTGTAAATTGGCTTCTTGTTTTGTTTTAAAAGTCTAAATGTCAAGAGTGCTTAATTTGATCTGCTTTACATATGTTAAGAAGGAAATTAGAACCCCTATTAAGGGCTGAATGCTAAGAGTTTTCATCAGTAACTTGAGTCTGTTGGTATCATTTTTTTTTATGTTTATAAGTTGTTTTGAGAGTTATGAAATTTTTATTAATGTGGTAAAGAAAAAAGCTATCACATTGAAAGGAATTAGAGACATTTACCTTCATCCTAAGTTACTACTTTACTTTGATCCTTTGTGTACACTTCAACCAGGAGGCCATCCCCATGCTAAGTGAGATATAATAGGCTTAGAAAAGAGGTAAGAAACTTTGAGAACATGGTTTAGTGGATTGGTATAACAAAGTGCATGGAAATATAGACAAGCAATTCTTAGTGGTAGCTAAAGAGGTCAGAGGGTAGAAAGACACACACTGGAGGAGCTAAGCCAAAGGAAGGAAGGAAATGGTCATAAGGACAAAGACCAGCAAACCAGAGATTTTTATTCTATCAATCAGGAAAAGAGAAGACAAAGAGGGAAGCTGAGAATTGACCACCTGCAATGAGAAAAGNTAAAGAGGTCAGAGGGTAGAAAGACACACACTGGAGGAGCTAAGCCAAAGGAAGGAAGGAAATGGTCATAAGGACAAAGACCAGCAAACCAGAGATTTTTATTCTATCAATCAGGAAAAGAGAAGACAAAGAGGGAAGCTGAGAATTGACCACCTGCAATGAGAAAAGGGATTGATGAAAAAGAAGCATTTAGTTGTGCCTCATAATATGCAATTTAAGGTCCTTCTGAAATCCCCCAAAATGCAGCATTCCTTTTCAGTTTTTTTTAATGATATAATATGCTGTGCCTGTTCTTAAAGTCAAGAGGAAAAAAGACACTTTTATTCAAGTAGTATTTCAGGGACTTAGAGCATTTTAGACATAAATGAGCCCAGAAAGCCCTCTAATCATGACAGTCAGGTTGCTGAATTTGGGAGACAAGACAAAACCTGTGATTGGATTGCCCTTACAGTGCCATTTAAGGTAAGAGGTGAAGTGGAAGAATTACCATAAGATAGGGAGAATGCCTGATCTGTAACTGGATATATCAAAAGGAATAGAGGGACTTCCCTGGTGGTCCAGTGGCTAAGACTGTGCTCCCAATGCAGGAGGCCTGAACTCAATCCCTTTTCAGGGAACTAGATCTCACATGCTGCAGTGAAGATAGAAATCACACGTGCTGCAACTAAGATCTGACACAGCCAAATAAATAAATTTTTAAAAAAATGAGTCTTAGGACTATGAGAGATTGCTAGACTAAAAAAAAAAAAAAAAAAAAAAAAC
>SJYA01001324.1:199300-232090 GCA_006410615.1 Neotragus moschatus
ACTCTATCTCAGGAAAGCACGCAACTTTATTCTCCATAAAGTCATGTAGCTAACTGATATTTTAATCATTTTAACTGAGTTATCACCACTCAATTCACATAATGAGGTAGAAAATTCTACTCTAATCAACTTTTCCTCAAAACACCATATCTGAAAACTGAACACATATATGATTTTTCTTCATATTATTATCAACTGAATTCTGTAATCCAACTAGGCAAGCTGGTATCAAGTAACTTACATTTGCCTTTCAAATAAATCCCTATTCCTGAGTATTACCCAAGTGTAGAATATATTTTCTGCCATCTCTCAGCTGATCTCTGATTATTCCCTTTAAATCCTTAATAAGTAAAGATACCCACAGTGATAGTATGGCTTTCAAGCTCTTGATGATGAATTTACTTTTCAAACTTTCAGATATAGCCCTTTTTCAATTCTAGTGTTAGCAACCCAGGTCAGATTCTCATTAAAACTCATTCTGACCATTGAAACTCTATACTAACTAGCTTTCTCTCTTTGATTTCAGAAGCCCTTGACTCTGAACTAGCCCCTCTGATGTGGATGCCTCAAAGTATTTCATATCAGTCATCTCTCCATAAAAAAATTTTGTGTGTATACTCACAGCATATGTGCATTTATTCATAAATTATGTGCCTGTTTTAATTCGCTAATAATTAATGTACATTTTTAAATATACAAAAAGAAATTTTAAAGGTGAAGAATAAGTAAATGTCTCCCTAAAGCCCAGTGAAATCATATCCTTCTACCTCAGGGTAGTAATTAGATGACTTTTAAAATTCTGTAAATTCCTATATTTTTATGTGCCTATATAGCTTTCAAGGGCTTCCCTGGTGGCTTAGATGATAAAGAATCTGCCTGCAATGTGAGAAACCTGGGTTCAATCTTTGAGTCAGAAAGATCCCCTGGAGAAGAACATGACAACCCGCTCCAGTATTCTTGCCTGGAGAATTCCATGGACAGAGGAGCCTAGCGGGCTGTAGATCATGGGATCACAAAGAGTTGAACACAACTGAGTGACCAACACTTTTATAACTTTCAAGTCACCTATGACCTCTTAGGTTAAGATTCAGCAAACATATCACTTACAGTGATCCCCAGATTGATTTAATAAACCACAGATCCTATCCTAACACTTTCCCTTTCCAAAAATCTTTGTTTAAAGATTACATCCTCTCTTCTTTAGTTAGTGAACATAGTTCTATAGACTGAGGACACTACAGCCTTACTCTCTTATTAAGCCTACTAACTAAACAGAAAACATCCTTTTCTCTAGTCAGAGTCTTGCATCATTTTCTACTTCTCTCTGAAAAGAACTACCAGTTACATATAAATAATATTACTAGTAACAACTACAATTTATTCAACACTTATTTTCGGTTGCATATGTCCATTATCTTATTCAATCCTAACAACATTCAGTTCAGTTCAGTCACACAGTTGTGTCCAACTCTTTGCGACCCCATGAAGTGCAGCACGCCAGCCCTCCCCATCCATCACCAACTCCCGGAGTTCACTCAAACTCACGGCCATCGAGTTGGTGATGCCACCCAGCCATCTCATCCTCTGTCGTCCCCTTCTCCTCCTGCCCCCAATCTCTCTCAGCGTCAGAGTCTTTTCCAATGAGTCAACTCTTCGCATGAGGTGGCCAAAGTACTGGAGTTTCAGCTTTAACATCATTTCTTCCAAAGAACACCCAGGACTGATCTCCTTTAGAATGGACTGATTGGATCTCCTTGCAGTCCAAGGGACTCTCAAGAGTCTTCTCCAACACCATTACAAGACAGGTATTATTATCCCCAATTTATAGAAGAGTAAACTGTGAACCAGAAAGGTACAAAGTTGAATTCAAAGCCAAGCCTGGGTAACTAAAACCTGAGCATGTTTCTGATATAAACTATTTTCATACCTCAAGTGCCATATCAAGTACAAATCCTGTCCTAACACCTTAGCCCCCAACCCATTCCTCTCCATGAAGCATGAGAAGTTATCTGCTATATGTTTTTTAGCACTTTATTCAGACATCTAAGCACTTTGTATATAACTGTATATATATAATTGTATATAATTATATATAGAAATATACAATTCTGTATTTGAATACTTTGTGTATTTGTGTGTATTTGTCTTCTCTCCCACTTTATTCTAAAACTACTCAAATGTTACGAGTGTTTTTCATTATTATTTCTGCCTCATCTTATCTAATATTTAATAAACGTCTAGATAGATACTCTTATAGTGATGTAATAAGTTATAATTTGACTATGAATTGATTTACATTTTTAAAGAATAAAGGGCCTATGTTCTGGTCTTCCTGTTTTTATATCCAAGTTTTTGTGACTAAGGGAACAAGATGAGCTATGGCTTTTCCAGTAGTCATGTATGGATGTGAGAGTTGGACCATAAAGAAGGCTGAGCACCAAAGAATTGATGCTTTCAAGCTGTGGTACTGGAGAAGACTCTTGAGAGTCCCTTGCACTGCAAGGAGATCCAACCAGTCAATGCTAGAGGAAATTAGTCCTGAATATTGATTGCAAGGACTGATATTAAAACTTCAATACTTTGGCCACCTGATGTGAAGAACTGACTCATTGGAAAAGACCCTGATGCTGGGAAAGATTGAAGGCAGGAAGAGAAGGGGATGACAGAGGATGAGATGGTTGAATGGTATCACTGACTCCATGGACATGACTTTTAGCAAGCTCTGGGAGTTGGTGAAGGACAGGGAAGCCTGGCGTGCTGCAGTCCATGTGGTCACAAAGAGTCAGACATGACTGAGTGACTGGACAACAATAGCCACATATATATCACATGGATATCATCACAGTTAAGATTATATAAGCTTATCATATAGATATGGTGACAATCAAACAAATTCAAATTGAAGAATTTTCTACAAAACAACTGGCCTGGTCTCTGCAAAAATGTTAATGCCATGGAAGATACCTAATGCTGGTGAACTTGTCTAGATTCAAAGAGACTAAAAAGATGTGGATAAATGTAATATATGGGGAGAGGGCATTACATAGGACATTATGGGGCAATTAGAAAAATTATCTAAATTTTCTTAGGGTGATAATTGAATTGTTATTATTTAGGAGAAGTTCTGCTTTTAGGAAACATATATTCTAAAGTATGTTAGTTCATAAGTTAGCTGATTTTTAAGGCTAATTTTCGAATAGTTGTATAAAAAGATAAAAGCATAAAGTAGAAAAGAGATAAAGAGAAAGAAATGGAAAGAACAAAGGAAGGAAAGGAAGAAGGATGAAAGAAGGAACTATGAATGGAAGGAAGAAAACCAGAAAGAAAGGAAGAATGAAGAAGAGATTAATTATGGTGGGGCTATGTTTGGTGAGAGATATGAAACAAATATGGAAAAATATCAGCAACTCGTGAATCAAGGTGAAGTGTACATGAACTGTCATGGTACTATTATTACAACTTTTAAGTAGGTAAGGTTTTTCCAAAGTAAAACCTCAATGAACCAAAGAGAAGATGCTATTGGTCATCTTATCAGTCCTAAGAGAAAATATTATATATATATATTATATATATGAATGTACATATATATACATATATATGTATATATACACTACTCAGTTTTGAGCAGCTTGGCCTCTAGTGGTTTCATTAAAATGAATTCACAATAAAATGCACAGGACACTGAACAAATTCATCTGATGGACAGGGTTCTACTATTTAAGATTAAAGCACTGAAAAAGTGTACCAAAAGCAAACTTGATATTGTCAATACTGAACTCAACTTTCCAATGATAACTACATAAATTATGATGCTTTTTGTACCCATTCCTTGGGCCAAATAATAAAATGACATTGTCAGTGAAGAATATGCTGTCCATGCCATTTTTATAGCAGATGGACATTATTTAATTTTTTAAAATAGTCACAATAATTATTTTGACTATATTGAGGTGAATAGAAACAATTCAATTTTATACACAATTCAAATGTAAGCCAGCTTATCAGGGAAATACTACTATACAGTTAGACTGCTACTACCATGTTTATATGTTAGGCTTTGCAAAAATTCTTAAATCTGTGCTTAATTCTTGCAAGTTGGTTCATACTAATTTTTAACTATAATATTAAAAACTGATAATGCTTCAGTGAACTTTGCAGAGTACTAGTTTATTCTTGGCTACATGTTTGCTCTAAACATCTTATATTAGCCTAAGAAATTGAGTTTCCATTTAAATGCAGTATTCTAGTATATGACTTATGGTAGAAATAACCTTCACCCAGGTAGGATTATACCCAGGAGCCAATTGAGGAAGCTATTGAGCAATCTGGACTAACCAGAATAGATGGATGTGAGTATCAGCACATAATATCTGGGGCAGACACTATAGACACAGTATTTGGCTGTATTCTTAGAGCCTCCTTAAGAGTTAATAATCTACTGCTATACCATAAACATCAGTTTTCTAATGAAGTTAGAAATCTCATTATCTCAGCTTCTTAAAATTCTGATTCAATACAAACAGACTTTGAATAGCTATACCAAAGAAGAGAGATAACTTTCAACATAATCCAAATCATATATTTCAAATAAGCAAAAATGTGTATTAATAAGTAAGCAGTCAATAACACTGCCACCACTGCTTAAGGCAAAATTAAAATTGAGTCTAGACTTGTCCCACAAGTTGTCAGCTAACAAGCATTGTGAAGTGCCGCTGCTGCTGCTAAGTCACTTCAATCGTGTCCAACTCTGTGCGACCCATGGATGGCAGCCCACCAGGCTCCCCCATTCCTGAGATTCTCCAGGCAAGAACACTGGAGTGGGTTGCCATTTCCTTCTCCAATGCATGAAAGTGAAAGGTGGAAGTGAAGTTGCTCAGTCATGTCTGATCCTCAATGACCCCATGGACTGCAGTCTACCAGGCTCCTTCATCCATGGGATTTTCCAGGCAGGAGTACTGGAGTGGGGTGCCATTGCCTTCTCCATTATGAAGTGTGCTTATGGATAAATTTAGTTCTAATCTTAGCAGCTCTTTCTAGAGAAATATTCCATGAGAATATTTCTGCCTTCCGATGATTTCCAAAAGATAAAATATCAGTAGAATATTGCAAATTATATCAATTGAAACCCCTTTAAAGTAAATTATATAGTTATGACATCTTGAAGACAAGAATCCAAAAAACATTTTGGCAAGATAAATAGAAATGTTAAGTCCAGTCTGGCTGTTTAAAGTGCCTGAATCATAAACACCATGAATATTATTTTATTAGTATGCTTTGTAATTGTGAAAACATTCTTTTAAAATTAGCAGTTAAACCTCTTTTATTTTTAAGAAAATTACTTCTTGTTATTGCCAGTAAAGAAAAGGTCTAAACTTGACAACAATAGGAAATGCATTTGGCAAAATGCAGTCTTCTCAGAGATAAACATTCAAGTAAAGCTAAAAGTTGTTTTTTTTTTTTTTTCCCTCATTGCTATACTACACCTTTAATAACCCAGGAGAGAAAATCTTTACACAAGGAATCTTCCAATAGTCTACAAGGCAAGAAAATGTACAGCTATTTATTTGCCTTTCAGAATTTTGGAAAATTAGTCTTCTTAGAAATGATTGGATTACATACTGAGGACATACCCCTGAAGTTGCATTTAAAGAATTGCTTTCAGTAATAAAGGTGGCAATGCAGGGTAATTAAGATGAACTGATGTCAATTTTGATTTCTATGGCTGAAAGGCCACGACTTTGGATCCTAACCCATCTGGGTTCTTATCACGTTCCTGCCCTGACTAGCTTTGCAAATTGTGGTCACCTCCTACTTAGATCCCCCAAGTTTTCTCTCTTGGACCTCTGAATGATGGACCTAAGGTCACAGCTCCCTGATGATATAAAGATAGCCATAGACACTTCTAAGTAATGTGAAGACAGAGATTTGAGAGGACCTCAAACTTAGAAAGTCCTTCTGAAACATTGCCTTGCAAAAGGATGATTCAGCTTGATTATGCTTATCCTGGAAAATGAAAATTTGGCCTATGAGTTTTTAGGTATAAAATTGTATTTTTCAAAAATATAAAAGAACAAAGGAAGTTGTATTCAACATTATGAGAAGCCAGTGGAGAAGTTTTCCGTTTCTCTTTCATTTTTAAATAAGCCTGTGCAAGGCTGAATTCTCCATAATGAGATTAGTTTGGGAAATTGTTAAATGTTCTCATTTCCTTGCCAAAGAACCCTCAGAAATTCACAGCTCATTAGAACCTTCAGAGTAGTTAATAAACAAAGCTTGGTATTATTACCTAATTAAAATATATCTCATTTCAACATTTTATTACCCACCATTAAGATTCTTCTGCTACAGAGGTTACATAAAAATTATCATTCTACTTTCTTTTAATTGCAAGTTTCACAGGGTTGTTCTTTCATATCGAAATACATAGAATTACAGATGGAAAGTCATATCAGCCAACTTTAATTAATTTCAATAAGCTTTGAAACAGTATTCTGGATGCGACATCATCTAGGAATCTCAGAATTTGTATTTCAATCATTACTTCCAACACATGCTAGCAAATCATAAATACAAATAAAATTTAAATTAAAACCTGTTTATGATGGCATTTTCTATACCCTTATCCTTTCACTAACACATCTTGGAACAGTAAGAGGAACATCAGAAGGGGACCAATTGGCAGTTTTGGCTTCTGCCACCTTGTGCAACTTGGAGGAAAGGAACTTTGGCTCCATTTTTTCTTTTAACATGTGTTTATAACAATATCTCTCCTACACATCTCACATGATATTTTCAAGGATAAAATGGAATTAATGCATAAAAAATTAATGAAAATCTTCTACTTTATAAGCTTTTCTTCTAATAGCTGAGAGGTGGCATAACGGGTCTATAGAATCCATGGTTGGATGGCATCACTGACGTAATGGACATGAGTTTGAACAAACTCCAGGAGATGGTAAAGGACAGAGAAGCCTGGCGTGCTATAGCCCGTGGAGCTGCAGAGTCAGACATGACTAAGAAACTGAACACCACCACCACTTCACACTCGGGGAGAGCCTCAGGGGAGGAGGCAGGCCTAGTTTCTGGGTAGGAGTACATGGCTCAGAGAAATAAGTGAAGATTGAAAAGTTTGCATTGGATTTGGTAAGTCTTGACCTTCATAAAGAGCTTCCTTTGTGGTTCAGACAGTAATGAATCTGCCTACAGTGCAGGAGACCTGGGTTCTATCGCTGGGTCGAGAAGATCCCCTGGAGAAGGGAACAGCACCCATTCCAGTATTCTTGCCTGGAGAATTTCATGGACAGAGAAGCCTGGCAGGCTACCTCCATGGGGTCGCAAAGAATTGGACATGACTGAGCAACTGAGTCAAAGGAGCTGGGTGGTAAGAATTAAGGTGAAGAAAGGGAGGATATAAGCTGAGTGCCAGCAGTCACTGTGAAAATGGTCTTGACAAGCCAAGTGTAGGAGAGATGCTCTGATGGTTTGAGTGTCAAATAGAAAGAACTCTTACAGTAGAAGGTAGAAGGCAAAAGCAGTGGGGAGCTAGAGGAATGCTGCTCTTACCTCCAAGAAGAATGGGTGTAGGTTACAGGGGACTACATGAGCAGCCTTGGTTGAGGGTTAATGTTGAAGGTATAGTTCTCTGGTTCTATTTGAAGCAAAGAGGAGAAAGAACGATTCTCCTAACACCCTGAGAATACTGTNAGCAACCAGGTTTATCCCATTCCTTGTGTGAGTCTCGAGTCCCTGTTTCAGACTCAAGACCCTCATGCACACCCCCAGGTTTCCATAATACTCCAAGCTCCAGGCATGGGGAAGAGATGGGTCCTTTCAGTGACACGTGGGATGGAGGGTGTGCAGCTCCACCGCACTGGACAGCTGCAGAGTGGATGCACAGGTCGTGGGGGACTGATGCACTGCAAGGGGCTGGATCGTCTGCACTCTCTGTCCTCCTGCTGTGAGTGGACTAGTTACCGCTTGAGCCTGGTGTGCATATGGTCTGTTTTTAGTGACCTTAAACCATGCGCTGGTCTCTTCCTTGTATGGCACTTACTTGTCTTTAACCTTAGTTCACTGTACAGCCTGGCCACCCAGTGAATGGTGAAACCCTCTTGGTGGATTGATTAGTCATGGTCTAGACTTAAATTTTCTGCTTAGCAGAGCATGTTAATGGGAGGCTCATGGGTGATTTGTTTTTAAATATTGACATTTAATGATTATTTAGACATTTTCTAACTTCACAATTCTAATAGCACTCTTACAGAAATAGATAAAAGTGACAAAATGGGAAAAAAGGTGTAAATATGCAATTGTAAACTTTCTGGACTAATTATACTTTTTTCATGAGGTAAAACTCATTTTAAAACCAATGCTCTATGTGTGTGGGTTTTTCTTTTTTTCAAGTCCATAATAAGTTTGCCTAGAGCAATGTTCTCAATCCTGGATAAGGAGTACATATCAGAATTACCTAGGGAACTTCCTAAATTTAAAATTACATCCTTTTCCCCATCCTGAAGGTATATCAAAATTTTACATGGTAGGTGGGGGCGAGGGTTGCAGATGTGATGCCTAGACTAAGGCATCAGACTGCTGAAATTTATGTTGAAGACATTCTTTGGATAATTCTCGTAACCTTCATCTTCATCTCACCCTCATCCCCACGCATAGAAATGGCTAGTCTAAGGAAGTCAAAGTCCCAGATGTTAACCTTTGGTCAACATAAGAGAAAATCTGTGGAGATTTTAGACAAAGCGCTAAGAGGACAGTAAGGGGATCTACCCAAGTCATAGTTCGAAGTCCAGTTTCAGTAACTATTGGCCACATCATCTCAGACCAGCTCTTTATGCATCTTTGGCTTCATTTCCTTCAGCTTTAAATCAATCGTTTTGAATTAAAGGATATCTAAGATCCTAAGAAGACAGGAGATAACATCATTTTTTTCACCAATCACAATGATATCAATTAAGTTTCATAAAATAATCACTATAAAACTTGGTAAGTTCTTCAGAACAAAAATGAAAATAATATAAAGGACTTTCTACAAAAAATTTAAACTATCTTAAATGATAAATAATTACGAGAAAAATTATGTAAGGGAGAAGCAAAACTTAGTGACATTAAATAATTTAAATGATATAAACACCTGGGACTCAAAGCCATGATTCTGTTTATTAAATAAGCCTTAGATTATCTCTGAAATCTGAGGATGTGATTACAATAGGACTGTCCTGATTCACATGACATTCTCATTTTTTTTTAACCTTTAACTAGCTTTCACCTTTTCATGCAAAAGGGAACAGAGATTTCATCAATAAAATAGAATCTTAATTTTAGCTGATAGTTCTAACCATCACTCAAAATGTATTGCCTGAACTGATAAAAAGTTCTTCTAGGTTCAAAACGCTAATAAGAGATGATTGCAATACATAGAGGAGAGAGAAGGGTGAAGAGCAAGGAATCAAGTTTCCCATAACACAGAGTCAAAAGTCATCTCTGACTTTCTACGGTGCTAAGAATCCTATCCACATAGCTTTACTAGTTGGTTTCAGGGTGATATTTTTACACAGTGTCTGATGATTCATTATTTTACAAACTGAAATTTAATGAATGTGTGATGTCAGAAATGTTTTATTTGAAATGAGCCACAAAATTAGATGTTAACTTTGATATCTGGAAACTAGAGTATATGGCCTAAGAGGGGCAGTAATTGTAAATCCTACATCTGATGCCTCACTATGCTGCCACATGGTCAGATACTATAGAGCTGTAGTCATATAAAATATGTTTAAAACATATTTAACATTATCTGGCTAGTAAAGGAAAAATTAAGATAGAAATGTGACAATAGATTGAAGCTTAAAAAGTTATTCTTAATATTTTAATATTGAATTATTTTTAGACACAAAAAGTAAACTTGAATATGTGTGTATATATTGATATGCACACATGTATTCCATAATAAGAGAAAGGTACCACATAGATGAAATTATGGATGGTTGAAACTTCTACATAAAAGTAACCAATCTAAGAAGGATCAGAGATCCAGTAAAGGGCAAAATCACTATAGTCATCAAACACTCAACGGGAGAAGCTCTCAGAGACATAGCGAGGAGGTTTTTTCTGTATGGTCCCCAAAAATAAACCCTCTCCTATAAGGAGATAAATTTTAACCGAAAAAACATTTTTTTAACTTTAGGGCAAATGCTTTTTTTTCACCATTGAGGATAATGTTTGCTGTGGGTTTATCATATATAGCTTTTATGTTGAGGTATGTTCCTTCTATTCCTGCTTTCTGGAGAGTTTTTATCCTAATTCCAAAAGTAAGATGATGAAGTATGAAAAATGAAATAGGATGGGTTTCAAATGATTTTGACTTGTCCCTACTTCTAAAAATATCTTCATTCAGCTTGTATTAATTTTACAACCAATAAACAGCTAGAAGGTTTTGGTCATACACAAATGAAAGTGACCATGGCAGCACATAAGAGTTGTTAACCAAAGTGCCTCCTAGGATCACCGCTGCCAGAAACGTGTGCTGCGTGGCATGGCTTGGGACTAAAGGATTCAGAGGACACGCCCACTGCCAGTGATTGCCTTTAGGTCTACTGCTTTTATCCAGACAATTCAATTATTCAATTCAGATCGGCATTTATTGACACTGAATATGAATTTAAGGAGGACATTATCCTGCTAAATCCCTCCAGTAACTACCCATTAGCACTGGTCCAGGATCATTAGTAAGGCGTCTAACAAAGATCCTGCACCATCTGGCTCTTGATTCCCTCTGCAGTCTCATTCACTGATGCACTGTTAGTTTGCTGTAATCCAGTAATCTTGGCAATCTCTCAATTCATCTGATACACTGAAACTCCTACTTCAGGGTCTTCAATGATGTTGGTTTCCCTGTTCCTCAACCTGCTCCTGCTGCTGCTAAGTCACTTCAGTCATGTCCGACTCTGTGCAACCCCATAGACGGCAGCCCACCAGGCTCCCGCGTCCCTGGGATTCTCCAGGCAAGGACACTGGAGTGGGTTGCCATTTCCTTCTCCAATGCATGAAAGTGAAAAGTGAAAGTGAAGTCACTTAGTCGTGTCTGACTCTTAGCGACCCCATGGACTGCAGCCCACTGGGCTCCTCCACCCATGGGATTTTCCAGACAAGAGTGCTGGAGTGGGGTGCAATTGCCTTCTCTGGTTTCTCAGTCTAAATAACTTCTATTCTTCTTTTGGGTTCCATGTCTTCATGGATAACTCTCTTGCTCTCTCCAAACCAGGGCAATATTGAGATTTTCCTTATCTACTTATTTAGCATCCTGTCCTTTCTCTTTGTAATACATGTTTTAATGGTAATAATTTTTGTATCCTATGTTAATGGTGTGTCTTCCCCATTATACAGAAAGTCCTGTGAGAGCAGGAATCATTTTTGTCTTATGCTTTGCTATATTTTGAGCATCAAGCTAAGGTTTTCAGCAAACAGATTACTGATTTAGGGAGCTCACGCTATAGAGTGTTTGTTCCTCAATATCACATGCTCTTAGAACCAGCTCAGTAAATAAGGCATATGGTCACTGTAGCTTTAAGAACCCTAAGATTTAGAATTGCTAGTTTGCATTTCCTTGGCAATAATACAAGAGATATTCCTCAAATCCCAAAATGCTTAATGCTCATTGCCAGGGAAATAATGTAATATTTAGTACTCTAGTTCTTCCAGAAGTGACTTTCATTTCCTGATCTAAGAATCCAACTACATAATCAGACTTTAATCATTGTGTTCTCAAAGTCAGATTCAATAAACATGCAGAGGAACCTTAGGAAAATAACTCATCTGTAAATTGAAATTTGCCAATATATATTACCTTCTGAATTCATTATGCTTTATTTTTAATTTAATGCGATATCAACAAAAATTACCACAATTTGAACAGAGGGAATTTCAAATATTTTTTATGACTATTAATATTGAGTTGGCCACCAGACTGGAAAAGGTCACTTTTCATTTCAATCCCAAAGAAGGAAAGTGCCAAAGAATATTCAAACTACCAGACAACTGTGCTCATTTCACATGCTGGTAAGGTTATAAAATCCTTCAAGCTAGGGTTCAGCATTACAGGAATTGAGTATTTCCAGACGCACAAGCTAGATTTCGTAAAGGCAGAGGAACCAAAGATCAAACTGCCAACACATGTGGATCATAGAGAGACCAGGGGAATTCCAGAAAAATATCTACTTCTGCTTCATTGACTGTGCTAGTCTTTGACTGTGTGGATCACAACAAACTACAGAAAATTCTTAAAGAGATAGGAATACCAAACCACCTCACCTGTCTCCTGAGAAACCTGTATGCAAGACAAGAAGCATCAGGATCAACAAGGAATAGACTGGTTCAAAATCGATAAAGGAGTATGACAAGGCTGCATATTGTCACCCTGCTTATTTAACTTCTATGCAGAGTACATCATGAGAAATGCCAGGCTGGATGAAGCCTAAGCTGGGATCAAGATTGCCAGGAGAAATATCAACAACCTCAGATATACAGATGATACCACTCTAATGGCACAATGTGAAAAGGAACTAAAGAGCCTCTTGATAAGGGTGAAGGAGGAGAATGAAAAAGTTGGCTTAAAACTCAGTATTAAAAAAAACAAAGATCATGGCATCCAGTTCCATCACTTCATGGCAAATAGAAGGGGAAAAAGTAGAAGCAGTGACAGATTTTCTTTTGAGGCTCCAAAATCACTGCAGATGGTGACTGTAGCCATGAAATTAAAATTTCAACACTTGCTCCTTGGAAGAAAAGCTATGACAAACCTAGACAGTGTATTAAAAAGCAGAGATATCACTTTGCCAACAAAGGTCTGTCTAGTCAAAGCTTACGGTTTTTCCAGTTGTCATGTATGGATGTTAGAGTTGGACTGTAAAGAAAGCTAAGCACCAAAGAATTGATGCTTTTGAACTATGGTGTTGGAAAAGACTCTTGAGAGTCCCTTGGACTGCAAGGGGATCTAATCAGTCAGTCCTAAAGGAAATCAACCCTGAATATTCACTGAAAGGACTGATGCTGAAGCTTCAATACACTGGCCACCTGATGTGAAGAGCTGACTCATTGGAAGAGACCTTGATGCTGGGAAAAACTGAAGGCAAAAGGAGAAGAGGGTAGCAGAGGACAAGATAGTTAGACAACATCATAGACTCCATGGACATGAATTTAAACAAACTCTGGGAGATAGTGAAGGACAGGGAAGCCTGGCCTGCTGCAGCCCACGGGGTCACAAAGAGTTGGACATGACTTAGCAACTGAACAACAACAAAAATTGGGTTGGCCAAAAGGTTCACCCAGGATATTATGGAAAAAAAACTGAATGAATCTTTGGGCCAACCCAATACTGCACCAAATACTCTTATTTTAAAAAATACAAGAGGCAAAATTGACTCCCTATATAGCTCTACTTATAAGTACTGAATGCTTACAATTTTACAGCTTCAAATGTTTATGGTGCTCTTTCCATTTTTTTCTTTGCCTTAAACCATTTTTTTCAATTTACCAATGATGTGTTTTATTAAAATCTCAATAATTGAACTTCAGCAGCAGAGATTGTGAAATGCTATATTACATTTATGGTCAGGGCATAAAGTTGTTTAAGACCTTTTTGGATAATATTGCCATGAAGAAAATTATTTTTTTATTATTGAAGAATTTTTAAGTTTTTTCAAATAATGTGGCTATTGGGTCAAATGTGACCGTGGGAAATTCTGCTTCTAATAAAGCCTTTAAAACCACATTTACTTAATAGAGATAAAGACTTTACCTACTGAATAATACAGATTGTAGTACTTGTTTGCATTTTCACAAACTATGCACTGTGAGAAAAATGTGTACAAAGAAAAATAATATTGAATTATTTAAACAGCCTTCACACTAATATAAATTTAAAGCTTCTTTTCATAGAAGTTCAGTTCAGACTTTAGTCACTTTTTTCTTCACTACTCCTATATTATATTATATGCTATCGTTTCATATGTAAATATGTATTAGGCAATCTTATTTCTTAGTGGGGATAAAAACAGGAGAGAATGCAGGACCCTGAGAAGCTTATAGAATGAAATAAGATTATTGAAATGTCAGCATTTCAGATATTCAAGATATGTTCTTAGAGTATTTTGAGTACAAATAAGTAACCCAGCTATTTCTACAGCCTACAGGAAGGGCAGTGTCAGACCCTTTCTACAACTCAAAACAAATATAAATCCATGCCAGAAACATCTGAGAATCTGAAACCCTTTTTTCACATACTTTGTAAGATCCTAGAAATACCCTAACAATTCCATGATACACTTTACCATCCTCACAGTGCAAAGTGAAAGTCAAGTGTGAGAGAGGAAATCTTTGACCTTTCCTCTGCATTTCATTGTATCTGTCCTTCCACACATACCTTGATTTTTCATTCCTCTGTCAGGTATTTATTCAACAAACACTGAGTATCTCTAATTTCCTAACAGTGAAGATACATGGTAAAAGAGATATGGAATAATACACACTCTTGGTCCTTAGGGAGCTTCAATTAAGAGAGTCAACAGATAGGAAAGGGATAATTCTAGCACCAAATGACAAGTGCTAGGATGGGTGTGTTTCGAAGGGATTAACGGGCAGGGAAGGCGCTTCTCTCATTCAAACTCAAGAACTAGAGGGTTTTCTGAGGGTTGTGATGCTTTTGCTGGGTTTTGTGGAATGAGCAGAAATGAAAGAGAGGAAAGTGGGAACATTTTTTTCCACAAATATTCATATGCACTATGTCAAGGAGACACAAAAGAATGTGCGGCTTACAGAGAACTCACTGAGAACAATGGACGTTTGGAAAAGACTGGCAGGAGCAAGACTAGAGAGACAAGGCAAGATTACAATGGGCCTGTGCTCCAGGCTGAGTCTAAGCATCATGATAAAAGCTATGAAATCTGTTAAAGGTTTGAAGTAGAGAAGGGACACAAGCAGACTTCAGTTTTAGAAAGATCACTCTTACAGCACAAGAGAATTAGATGGAAGAGTTCCAAATAAGGATTAGGAAACCCGTTAAGACAATTCTGCAGTAATTCAGGCAAAAATAGTAACCGTAATAGCAGCTAACATTTATGGAGCATGCCTTCTGTGCTGACTTCTGTTCCCAGTGCTTCATTTACATTCGTTCATTCAGTCCCATTCATATCACAACACAAGGCGTGTACTATTCTTATTTTTATTTCAAAGATAAAAGAAATACATATATAAAAGTATTGATATAGTACGAAACTGAGATGATGAGACAAATCAAGAAAACTAGTGAAATAGACTCAGATCTATTTACATGAAAACTTGAGGAACTTAAGAAAAAGAACTCATTCCTAAGAGTATAAAAGTCAAGGTGTAACTTTGGCTTCAGGCCAACAGGCTCAATTAACATACTAAGAACTAGTTAGTTGGGAACATTGCAAGGTATTTATTATTAAACTTTCCTCTGGTCCAGCTCCTAGGGACATATATAAATTTTTTCCATCTTTCTCTTCTTCATAGAACATGAGGGTTCCAGGTAATGACCTTGTTAGTCCCCAGATAGCAGTGTAGGCAGCAGAGCTGGTGAGCAAAGCGGTGGCAGGGATCCATAAAATCAGTGCTGGCTGTGACAGCCCCACAGAAGACTATGGAAGGCCCTAGTGATCAGTGAATTAACTTCCCAGCCAGAGGAAGATGGTATTGGGCTCTGCCTGAGTACTATGAACCCACCAAAATAATCGTGAGGGATTGTAACCTTAGCCCTGGACCAGAGAGTGAATAGAAAGTTAAGTAGAAGAAGAATTCAACCACATAGGCTTTGAAGGACATCATGCCTAGGGTAACTCTAGTATCAAAGGTGCATAAAGGCTTGGGAGAGGACAATGATACTCTAGGCTGAGCAGCTCAGTCATCCCATACACACAGGATAGAAGACAAGTACAAAGTACAGTGTCATTTACACATGCTGCTTCTCCAAGTAAGATCAAACAGGTAAGTGGAGGTGTCAGAGTCGGGTGTGAGCGGAGAATATAAGACTCTCACTTCCGGAAAAAAAAAAAAAAATCATTGCCAAAGTGTGTGAAATATATGAGGTAGTGCCAGGGCCTTCTTCTTCTTCTATTGCCTTGGTATGCCAGGAGAAGTGTCATACCCACAGCCTGTCCCTGCATTCAAGAGTCTGTCCCCACAGAAACACTGGAGTGGCCCAGGCAAGTAACTGTCTTCTACCATTCCAAGTTGGATTCTCAGAAGAGGCACAGAGAAATTTCAAATATTTTACTGGAAGCAGTGTAGCAGAGGCTCAACCTTATGCTTAAGTTCTGTTTGCCTTAGGTGGTGGTCGCCCCTGGGTTTGTCTAAAAGATAGGTTGCCATAATTGGCCAAGAGTCAAATTAAACAAAGAGTCAAGGAGTATCATAAAGAAAAAATAATTTAGGAGACCACTAAATCACCAGGTATGCATTGGCAGTCATGGACAGCAACAGCAGTATCAGAAGCAACCATGACTAGGAGTCACGTGACCCCAGTGTACTGGAGATCAGCATTTTAATTTTTAGTTTCCACAGCCTTAATGCAAACGAACAGCAGAAGTTAGAGCAAGATTTTTGTAAGGTAACAGCAATGGCCCTGTAAGTTGCGGGGGGGGGATAAATTACTGTTGATCTCAGAAACTATTGAAGATATAAGGTAAAGAAGCTAAATAACAGATCTGAGATGAGTGATATGTTTTTGAAATACTATGATGCCCACTGGAAAAGTTCTGGAAGACCTTGAGGAAAACTAGAATTACTAAAATTAGACAGGACTAGGGGTTCTCTTGGCTCAAAAGTAAAGCATCTGCCTGCAATGCAGGAGATGTGAGTTTGATCCCTGAGTCTCAAAGATCCCCTGGAGAATGGCAATCCATTCCAGTATATTTGCTGGGAAGATCCCATGGATGGAGGAGCCTGGTGGGCCATAGTCCACAGGGTGGCAAAAAGTCAGACACCTTGCCTGAGCAGGAGACAGACCTAGAGTCAAAGAAATATTATTTTATGACTTATTGTGTAGCCTCAGAAATGTATTTTATTTAGGAAATAAAAACTGTAAGACTAACTGAAGAATAAGTGATAGAAAATTTCTGAAATAACTTCAACTCTTTTTGCTTAGGTTACAGGAAGAAAATGATGGTAATCACCAAGACAACAGAAGGAGCAAATTTGGGGCAGGATAAAGGGGTGTGGCTGGTTTGAGAGATGATAAAGTTAGCTTTTAACTTGACCTCTGCAGACTGTACAAATGGAGATGTTCATCATGCAGTATTAAGAGTCTCGATTTCAGCAGACTAATCAGTAAGTTCAAAGAGAATAAAAACGAAAAGCAATGATTGGATTTGCCAATATATATTTGGTGAATTTGATGAGAACATTTTCTGTGAAGTGGTGGAGGTACAAGCCAGACTTTTTTTGTGTTGAAATGTTCCTGCACAGTGAGGAAGTGTAAACTACTTTTCGCACTTTATTTATTTTTTATTTTTTCAAAATTCTTAACTAAGAAGGAAGAAAGAAAGATAGGACACAGTAAAGGTGAAAAGTGTTTCTTGGTTGATTTATTACAAGCAGAATGAAGGAGAACTGGAAAATGAAAGAAATGCTATTTAAAGAAATAGGTACTGACATCAGACAACTTGAATTTGGGGTAGAAATAAAGAGAATTTTCAAAAGTATGAGCCAAAACTCTAAGTCAATTAGGCCACCCTCAGAGTGAGGCTGCTTATGGTAGCACATTTTTTCCCATATTTCAAGCCTGTTTCTGCCTCGATATTGCTTCTTTCCAAGGAGAAACTGGCATCCCAGTTGACCTTCAGTGTAGAATGGCCTCTGCACCTTGCTGCTTAAGTGAACTTCGACACAAAGATTGGGAAAAGCTTTGGAGGTATATTTTATCTCAGATATCTAGAAACCTGGTGACTGCTAGATGGCAGAAAGCAAGGGAATGACAACCCACAAACATGCCGTACATCATCACAAGAGCAGTGTACTGAGATGGAAAGAGACTCGGTGAGCCCCATGCAACAGACGCTGCCCATGCCTCCTCCTTTACCTCTGGGCCCACTTCAGAGCTCTGACAGTGGAAATATACAATTTTCAGCCTGCTGACAACTTTATACCTCTAGGACCAACATCTCTCTTCTTATCCTGTTCGGCTGCAAGGAGGCATTTCCTAGAGGTATGGGGGAGTTAAGGAGCCTAGCAGAGGAATCCTCAAAGAAAAAAGACTCTAATAAATGCACAGATTCCTTGGCCTGATTGCTGGTCTCTGTGGCTGGTTTCTCAGAAGATCCCCAGTGGGCTCCAGCCTCTGCTGCCCACATGGATAATCCATTCATTCAGTTCAGTTCAGTCACTCAGTCCTGTCTGACTCTTTGCGACCCCATGAATCGCAGCACGCCAGACCTCCCTGTCCATCACCAACTCCCGGAGTTCACTCAGACTCACGCCCATCGAGTCAGTGATGCCATCCAGCCATCTCATCCTCAGTCGTCCCCTTCTCCTCTTGCCCCCAATCCTTCCCATTACAGCACCCTTTATTGACTTTTCTTATTTTTTCTTCACTTAATTTTTCCCAGGTCCTTCCTTGGGCATTCTGGGATCTTCTAAATAAAGTCTTTGCCCCAAAATAGATTTTTTTAGGTGGGGGGGCAAACTCAGATGAAAAAATCTGGTAAGTTATCATCTGAGAATCCATCTTTAAGAAAATCATTGGAAATACGGGGCAGGGAGACTTATGAACAAAGACTGAATGCCATAATTTAGTCATGTTACTCAAATCTCCTCAAATCTATCTGTAAGGTTATATTAATGCTGGTATTCGCATTCCAATATTTAAACCTCACTGGCTCTTAGAGCTTCTAGAATATTTCTTGAAAGTCCAGAAGTAGCACCTTATGTTTGCCTCCAAATCTCTCAGGTAGGTCACCATCTGAAGCCCGTGCCTTTACCACCTTACTGGGCTCTGCTTCCCTGAGCTGAATTCTCTCTACTTCCCCATCATGGATGCTCACAATCATGATGCGATTCTTCTCTGTAGCCTTTGTTTGTTTACTTGTGTTTTCTTTTAACTTTTATTTTATATTATAGTTGATGTACATTAGTGTGCTAGTTTCAGGCATACAGCAAAGGGAATTAGTTATACATATATATGTACACATTTTTCAGATTCTTTTTTTTTCTCATGTAGATTATTACAGAGTATTGCATGGAGTTCCCTGTGCTATATAGTAGGTCCTTGTTGATTATCTATTAATACATAATGGTGTGTATGTTAACCCCAAACACCTAATTTCTCTCTCCCCCTATCTTTCCCCTTTGGTAACCATAAATTTGTTTTCAAAGTCTCAGTCCATAGCCTCTTCAAATTAGGAACTTACGCTCAATGTAAGGTTCCACAACAGGTTTTTGTGAACATTACCCGGCTATAGAGGTACTACCAATAGCCAAACTTCAGTTTAAATACATGGTTCTTCCTGTCCTCTACTGCAAGGCACAGAGATACCAGTATTATAGCATATAGATGCAAAAAGTCATCCACATCATAATCATTTTGCAATATACATGTATCGATATATCACATTGTACACTTTAAACAATGCTATATGTCAACCAAACTTCAATAAAGCTGAGGGAAAAAAGGTGTCTACACCAATTGTCACATTAAACCAAAACTATGAGGCCATGTTGTCAAGCCTGCTGAAATGCACATGAATTTTAGGAATTCTGTTTAATGGAGCTACTCATGTCCAACTGAAGCCTAACTTAATGACAGACATGTCTATACTTCCAATCTATCACACAGGTGAACATACATACATACTTGCACACATATACACGTGCACTCCTACATACAAACTCACATGCACACATGATTCAAGGTTTTCTTTTAGAGAGTTGCATTGCCATTACATTTTTCTGTCAAGTTTCTCTACATCCAAAATTCATTTATGTAAATATTTCTCTGAAGCAAAGATGGCCACCCATTTTAAAATACCAATCATATCTCAAAGTTTTGTCACAGTCCCTATTAAAATGAGAAGGGATAAGACAGAAGGAGAGAGAGAAGAGGGAAAAGGGAAAAAAATTTAATGTAAGAAAGCTAGAAAGAAAGAAATCAAAAGCCCCAAATATGGGAAATAGTAAAATAAACTATGGAATTACCCATGCTGTAGACTCTTGAAATGTGTTTAAAATGATGTCTATAAACAGTTTATAGATGCACATGAAATGATTATTATAATATAAATTTAAGAAAAAAGATAAAAATACAGGATAATTACAACTACATTGAATAAAGGTCTGGGGGAAAAAACAAAAAGATATTAGCACTAACATTTCAATTACTTTTGGCTTATAGAAACATTCATTGTCCCAACTTTTTTTTCCCTAAAGCTGTCAGTTTTATAAACTATATATGTATGCATGTATGTAACATGTATATATACAGTTGTATGCTTGCAAATATCTGCTGCTGCTGCTGCTGAGTCGCTTCAGTCGTGTCCGACTCTGTTTGACCCCAGAGACGGCAGCCCACCAGGCTCCCCCGTCCCTGGGATTCTCCAGGCAAGAACACTGGAGTGGGTTGCCATTTCCTTCTCCAATGTGTGAAAGTGAAAAGTGAAATGAAGTCGCTCAGTCGTGTCCGACCCTTAGCGACCCCATGGACTGCGGCCCACCAGGCTCCTCCGTCCATGGGATTTTCCAGGCAAGAGTACTGGAGTGGGGTGCCCTTGCCTTCTCCAGCTTGCAAATACGTATATGTATAATCAGCAAGTGTATACATCACATCTGTTTTTGCAAAAGAGAGACTGAGAACTGACATCGCTTCACACTTGAGCCCTGTGGCAGCAGCACGTTGATGCAGTGCACTCTGAGGCGCTGTTCTTCATTTCCTGTTTTAGTACTGCTGCTCTTAGATCCAAGTTTCCCCTTCATTTAGAGATTTGCTGAGAAAGATACATAGTCAGGCTGGGATGGTAGTTTGAACCGGCCGCTTTTAATTCCACAACTCTTTGCCCTGTCATCACAGCACGAACAAGGTAAAAAAGTTAGGCCAAGACCTAATCTCCTATTTCCAAACTAAAAATGGTAAATCAGGATTGAGCAACAATGGAGAGCTCTCCTACCAAGCAATATTAAAGTTCCAAGACAGGGCTTCCCTGGTGGCCCAGTGGTAAAGAATCTGCTTGCCAATGCAGGAGACCTGCCAACGCGATTAGATCCCTGGTCCAGGAAGATTCCACATGCAGCAGCTATTGTGTCTGCACCCTAGGTCCTGGAACCCCAACTACTGAGCCTATATGTTGCAACTACGGGAGCTCATGCACCCCAGAGCCTGTGCTCTGCAACAAGAAAAGCCATGGCAGTGAGAAGCCCATGCACCACAACAGAGAGTAGCCCCTGCTTGAGCTCGAGTAGCTCAAGGCAACTAGAGAAAAGCCCGCGTAGCCACAAAGACCACAGCACAGCCAAATACACATAAATAAAATCATTTAAAAAGGAAGAAAAGGTTGCAGGACACATTTATACTACTTATTTCTTTTGAATTGGACTAGAATCCAGTGATAGGAGTATCTGCCTAGGGCAGAGAATTTTTCTTGTTTCTTTTTTCTAAAATGAGGAACAATGGTTACCTGCCTGGTAAAGAATCTGCCTGCAATGCTGGAGACCTGGGTTCAATCCTTGGATTGGGAAGATCCCCTGGAGAAGCAAAAGGCTACCCACTCCAGTATTCCAGCCTAGAGAATTCCATGGACTGTATAGTCCAAGGGGTTGCAAAGAGTTGGACAGAACTGAGCGACTTTCACTCACTCGCTCACTGGGTATTATGCTATTACTGGACTCTAGAAAATTTAGATGTACACAGTACTCTGGGCATTTATACCTCATACAAGAGTGGATCACAGTGGTACCCACCATGGGATAGCTCTGGCTATCACTGTGAACACGCGGGCCTCGTCTCCAAATGCAGACAGACGGTGCCACAGGCCCAATCTCTGTGTCAGATGCATCTTCGGAACAGAGCAAAGGCAAATCCCTCACTTATCTTGTGATTCATATAGGCTGTAACATTTCACTTGGGCAAACAATTTAATATCTTGCTTCTAATAGCACTAATTGAAGCAGAAAAGAAAAAGGGGGAAAGGGAGAGAGAAAGGAAGAAGGAAAGAATTTCTCTAGAAGTAAACTTAATATTTTTTCAAAGCATAAGAGCGATTAAAATGTATTTCTTTATTGTTTGTCCTTGTAGCATGAGTTCACCCACATCACTCTTCAGACATCTTGAAAATGGCATTGGATTTTGCAAAGAACATGGAAAATTTTAATTCTTGATTAAGAGAACATTCTTCCTAAGGGCACTGAAGTGCTGTGAACAGAGGCATCAGTAAGCAGTAAAGATGCTTCAGCCTTCCTTGAGTACTGTTGCCTGCATTGCTCTCGTCTGCATCTTCTTTGGAGACCTATTTCTGTGTACACTGAGGACAGTGGGGTTTGTTTTTGCAAAGCATCTCTCCACTTCTGCTTCTCACACTTGCTTCTTGACAAAGCTTAGATAAGATTTTACAGAAGTGACGTCACTCTCAAGAGACAGCAGATGTTCCAGACTAAAGGAATACTGTCCCCCAATTTACATTTTGTGAGACTCCTTATGTGTTTTGATACATTTCATTGCATTTATAACTCAAAGTCAACCCGATTTAAAGTTCACATTAAAACAAATTAGGTAGCTGGGAAACACTGACCGCTATGATATAATATTTCAAATGAGTTATCAATAGCCACATCTTTTTAGACCTTTTATTAGAATAGTGAGAAATTCTGGCTACAGAAATGCATTCTATTGCGTATGCGAGACAGCAAAAGAGACACAGATGTGTAGAACAGTCTTCTGGACTCTGTGGGAGAGGGTAAGGGTGGGATGATTTGGGAGAATGGCATTGAAACATGTATAATATCAAATATGAAATGAATCACCAGTCCAGGTTTAATACATGATACTGGATGCTTGGGGCTGGTGCACTGAGATGACCCAGAGGGATGGTATGAGGAGGGAGAAGGGAGGGGGGTTCAGGATGGGGAACATGTGTATACCTGTGGTGGATTCATGTTGACGTATGGCAAAACCAATACAATATTGTAAAGTAATTAACCTCCAATTAAAATAAATAAATTTATATTAAAAAAGAAATATAATATCCCCATGGACTAAAAGAAGGCAAATTTGTGAGGAAAAGTTCTCTTGCAATGCTTGCAAAATGATTGCTAGCTCAAGGCGGAAATATAAATTTTAAAAAAGATAGTATATTTAAGTGGGCAGGAATCCATGGTGGTCCACAAAATGTACTGACACAAAGGAATACAGAACTTATAGCTCAAATAAGTGGGATAAAACTTGTAAGGAGGAAAGGAAATAAAGTGTGGGAAAGGACATATGAAATTCACAGAAATGTTCACAATCATAGAAGCTAAATGGCAAATGGTAAATCTAGGCTGTGTTTCTAAGCACACTCCTGTCAGTGTTCAAACAGGTCTTAAGACTGTTGCTCCAATCCCCCTTTGACTAATATCACTAAATTTCTTCTAATTATAGCCCTTACCACCCAAGCTAAATAATTGATGTGTCTCTCTCTTTAGGGTTAACATTCTCCATGTGATTGTAAACATTCCTACCCTCTCAGTCACCCCTTAGCAAGCTACTGAATTC
Source organism: Neotragus moschatus (assembly GCA_006410615.1). Taxonomy (NCBI): domain Eukaryota; kingdom Metazoa; phylum Chordata; class Mammalia; order Artiodactyla; family Bovidae; genus Neotragus; species Neotragus moschatus. The sequence goes on from SJYA01001324.1 coordinate 223,059, forward strand.
TTTTAATCATCTCTTCCAGCAGTAATCCTGGCAGTTCCCTAACCACTATTATCACTCTTCTCTGTACTTCTTCTATTTTGACTATAATTTTCTGGTAATGAGATCCCCAAATAGAAGTATTATTTATTATTCCAACTGTGATTGTGTTTCTGCCCTGTGAAGAGGTACAGCTCCCTTTTGCTACTTAATGGGATGCTTCCATAGACAGCTTTAAAATCATAATAATGTTCCTGTGTACCATCACATTTCAACCTCATTTCCCATTTGTTTTTTTTCTCTTACCATAGATCTTTTTGACAACACTATTTCCAGGTTATTCTTTCCCTCTGAGGACCTTGTTTTTAATTATTTTTTCAACACATCTAAGTCTCCTTTCTTTCCACACAGGATTCACTTTCTTTGTCCAAATTTATTTTTTCATAAGAATACCATGCTCAGATGTATTTTGTACTCAGAAATGCACACTCCTGAAGACTGTATCTAATGATATAATACCATCTCACCACTTCTGTTTAATGCCAAACATAACTATAAAGGTTTTAAGTGGTCTCTGACCCTTTCCAATTTCCATTTGAAAGTTTCTTCCTTAATAAGGAAAACCATTCAGATGAATAAACAAACAACAAATCAAGATATTACAGAATACAAGGCTTAAGAACAGACATTTATGCTTATTGGTTTGCAAACTGAAGCTCATATAAAAGGGCAGGGAGAGACCAAAGAAAGAGGCAGGCCACTCCAGACTGGTAGATGACAGTTTTAATAAGCAAGGGAATTTACAGACAGTGCTTGCCTGGGGGTCGGGGGTGGGGATGGGGAGATGAGTAGCTCTCTGCATACACTAGCCAGAATCTTAACACGTTACACAGAGACCTTAACTGGGTTCAGTGACATACACCTTCCATATATTGGAACAACACACTGCTCTCTCAAGGCAGAGTCCTTGGAAGAACTCCCACTGTGGGAACAGTGGGCAAAGGTGTACATTCTAAGGACAGGGGAGGAAATGAAAAGCCTCTGACTACCTCGGTCTAGTTTGTGGGTCAACTATGGTGGGCCGTGTCCTCCCCATGACCTCCTACCATGCTCCACCCTCTCAAAACCCAGTTCTTGGCCCTTACAACTTCATGCGCACCCCTCGTCCACAGTGTGCCTTGAGTGATCAGCAAAGGGTTTTGCTAGCATGGAGTCATTTCATTTGATGGCATTCTGGCCGCACTGGATACCACAGCAGTAATATAGGTGATTATGAGAGAAAACACAGATCAAGATAATGATTCCCAAAATAAGTAACTTTTTTTTCCCCCCCACCAAGAGCACTGATTTATGAAGTCTCTCAGACTGGGATTCTGACCCTTCAGAGCATTCACTTGTGTTCTTATGTGATTTAATAAAGACTATATATCAGTTATGAGCTACAATATTCTGGATAATAGCACAGGTGCCTCCTTTTAAGGGAGTGATAATGTCCAAGGCCATCCAATTTTGAAAGACAGCTTTTCTCATTAGAGACATTTCAGTGTTCAGTAAAGATAGGTTTTGCCAGCTATCATTTAAAGCTTGCTGGGTGAATTTAGTAAAGGCTTCTATATATGCTACAATGTCCTCCAGGCCAATGAAGGGGAAAAAGACAGCAGCCAAATGATTATACCAGTGGGAAACAGAACATGCCCATCTGGCCTTGAGGTGAGCAGCTTTAGGAACTTGCCCAGGCAGTACACACACACACACACACACATACATTGTCCAGGCGAGGCAGCACTGTCAGCCACGAGGTGAGGGACTCGCGGGCAGGATATGCCGGAGCAGGATTTCCACTTCTTCCTCCTTTCAGTGATGCCTGTTCTTTTCCAGCAGGTCTGACTTGCAGCGAACCAATCCCAACGGAGACTGAGTAGCTCCCCCTAACCCAGGAGGGAAAGTAACTCACCTCTCCTGGTGAAACATCCCATAAAGTGTTCAGTATATATGCCTTTTCCAGGCATGACTCAGTGTCCTCAGCAGCACAGCAGGTTGATCCACCATGAGCACTGGGGCAATGGCTCTCTTGTGACTTGCGTATCTTTAAGGTGCTGGTTATCTTGGCAGTGGTTCCCAGTCTGGCATACAGGGTAACAGACCGTAATGGTAGATCATTCTCAAACCAGTCAATCCTAAAGTAAAGCAACCCTGGATATTCACTGGAAGGACTGATGCTAAAGCTGAAGCTCCAGTACTTTGGCCACCTAGTGCAATGAGCCAACTCATTGGACTCATTCCCTGATTCTGGGAAAGATTGAGGGCAGGTGGAGAAGAGGGGACAGAGGGAGATGGTTGGATGGCATCACTGACTCAATGGACATGAGTTTGAGCAAGCTCCAGGAAACAGTGAAGGACAGGGAAGCCAGGCGTGCTGCAGTCCATGGGGTAGCAAAGAGTCGGACACGACTGAGTGACTGAAGAAAAACAACAATTCGAATGTATTAAAGCCTAAGACAGTACCTTAGTATACTTGGCTAAGGTTATTTTACCTGTTAGTAATATAATCTGCTGCTTTAATATTTTATTCTTCCTTTCTACCAACTCTTGTGCTTAAAATTTAGAGAGGAGGAAGTCAATTTAAGGTCATGTTTCTGTTTTGCCCAGTCTTGCATATCATGACCTTTGAAATGGGAGCCCCAGTCACTATCTGTTAGATGGGGGTATGGTACTTAGTTTCTCTAATCCCCTAACGGCTGCAGCCTCGTTTGCATGGTGACCACGGAGGAGGCTGGATTAAACCAGATGTAGTGTCCACACAAAGTAAGCATATTTAGAACACTCACTCAGAGGGAGGGGGCCAATTTAATCAACTGGCCAAAAGTAAATGTGGCCCGCCCCAGGGCTTTCAAACTCAGGGGAGTAGACTGCCTATCTGATTCCCAACTCCAGACTTCCTGGACTCCATGTGCCCATGGAGATCCTCCTGATTGGGCTCAGCCTCCCTGCAGACTAGAATATTCAATGTAAAAGGAAGTAAGTTCTCTGAACACCCTTCCTGCTCCGCAGGTGCTGCCTGGAGGCAGGTGTGTGCTAATGTAGCTCATTTTCTCTGAATCCTGGCTGCTGAGAGAAGCCCCAACGCCCCCTCCCTTGGTGTGCACTACCATGCCTGGATTTGTTCCCTGGACTTTTGCAGGAACTTGGCAGCTCTGACAATAAGCTCCACAGGAATATATTCTTTCAGCAGAAATGTTTTCTGAACGGGGGGGCGGGTCATTGTTATGATTTTGCTTTTCTTCTTATTAGGAGTCAGACTGGTGGGGCCTTCCATATGCCTCACTGTCCTCACCATAACATCTTTCTCTTCATTCTCCCTCACTATCCCAGGAACTCCACCTCTTAGCATCCCAATCAGGCTTCATCACAAGCACTCAGATCTTAGTCCACAGCAGTTTATGCCTCCCTAGCTTTGCAAACAGCACACTAAAGTCTCCGACTTACTACTCTACTCTCCCACCTTGTCCTCCAGCCCTGAAGCTAGCAAAGCAGCTACCAGCATGTCTTGCTCTAACCTCAATTCCTCTTCAAACTTTCTAACCTGAGCTTTGGCCTCTAGTTTGGCATTGGTGACCACATGAACTGCTCACAGTGGAGGCCGGCCTGTTGCAGCAGCCATCCATTTCCCTTCGTTGCCACAGTGCGCTCTGCACAGCTCCTCAAATCAGCACATTAGAGTGCTGGGTGTTTGGGGCCATCCCTACTCACATAGAGGCCCATAAGCACCTAACATATAGGTCATTCCTCACATAGAAGCCAAAGTCCAGCTCAGGACTTTCTCCCCACAGTGCTTCTTTCCCAAGGCCCTTCCTTCAGTGTCCTGGCTGACTTGTCAATTGGTGGTTCACAAACTGGGAGGGAGAAACAAAAGAAAGAGGCAGATCACTTCAGACAGGCTTTGAGCAAAGAAACTTAAGAGACTCGTGTTGGGCAACTGCAAGATGAGTAGATTTCTGGGCATGGTCCTAAGACGGCAGAGGAATAGGATGGGGAGACCACTTTCTCCCCAACAAATTCATCAAAAGAACATTTAAACGCTGAGTAAATTCCACAAAACAACTTCTAAATGCCAGCAGAGGACATCAGGCACCCAGAAGAGCAGCTCATTGTCTTTGAAAAGAGGTAGGAAANTGATGTATGGCAAAACCAATACAGTATTGCAAAGTAAAATTTTAAAAAAATGAGTAGATTTCCATATCCACTAGTCAGAATCTAAAGGTTATATAATGGTGGTTGTAATTGGGCTCAGTCACATATACAATCCAGAGGTCTGCTCAAACTTTACTTTTTCAAGGCTACACCCTTGGAATAGCTCTCAGAGTGGGAATGATGGATAGAATATAGAATGTGTGTTCAAGGGCAGGAGAAGGGATGAGGTACCTTCCATTGCCCAGGTTAAACTTTCAGGTCAACCATTGGTTACATTTCTTCAATGCTCATACTTGGAAGTATGGTTCCCTCCCTCAGCAATGCTTCATACTTAGAAGGTAAGTAGTCACCATTTCATAAGGAAGGGCAATCTTTTATCTCCCTTTTATTTACAAAATGTTTCACAAAAGAAATGGAATTGTAAAGAGTCTGAATAAACAAGAAGGCATATATTTATATGATAATTAACAGCAATTTTTAAATAATCATAAAGCAATAGAGAGGAATTCTAATGTTTCTTTAAAATCTATATGAAGTAAAGTGACATAAAAGTCACAGAAATCCAGTTTCCAACTCTATGCATAACTGAATGTAAACCTTTGATGAGCTAATCTTTGAGTGTTAGTTTCCTCATGGATACAATGGATATAAGACCACCTTTACATGATATTGTGGGGAACAGGAAATAATGCAGATAAAGTCATTTTTACCGTGCCTAGCATACATCAGTCAAGTATCAAGCACATTTTAAAAATATTTGCTGCATTGTCACTCATATCATCATTGGCTTTTGTTATTATGATCTACTAAGATGATTCTAGGATAGCTAATTCTGAAGTGTTCCTTTGCTCTATTTGTTTGAAAAGTTTGTCTAAAGCCACAACTTTAGAAGCAAAATTTTGAAGTTAAAAAGCTTTGGATTGTACTTGTAGCCTCTAGTTTATATCAACTAACATCAGATTATATCTAAGTATATGTCATACAATGTCATGTTGTGTATCTTTTTACCAGAAAAAATTCCTACTTAATGTCAAAGTGTCATGTTTAAATTATTTCATTTGTATCCTGGAAGACATTGATAGTATATGCATATCTCACACTAACAATTTCTAATTGCTCATATCCTTTCATGTCTATAGTTCAGAAAATCTTAAATATAACACCACTTGGTTATTATTCCAATTGTATCCATGTGATCTTGGATAGACAAGTTCATTTATCTTAGCCTATGGCATATTAAGATATAAAGATATCTATCTATAACGACAGATAGGTAGACAGGCAGACAGAACTGATCCTATAACAAACGTTCATTAAATGGTACCAGTATTGAGTTTTTCATTTAAGCTTTCTATGTCATAATCTGGGTCACCTATGTTTTAAAAATAAAGCATCATTTGATGATTTTTGTCCTTCACACGCTCTCCTGCATCTACATATTCATTTTGATTCCCACTGTCATCTTTCATCTGGACCCTCATCCCCAAATGTCTAAGTGATGATATCAACAGGCTCCCATCTGTTCTCTAGGCCTCCAGCCTCTTTCTCATCAAATCAAATTTCTGCCAAAGTAATTCTTCTAAAATATTTTATACCACGTAACCCTACTTAAAACATTTGCTAGCTTCCCTTTGCCCAGAGCAAAATTTACAAGATACGTTGCACAGAATACTCACCCCATAAGATGCTGCTAAGGAACAGGTTCTGAGAACATATTGGAAAACACAACACACTTTTCTTCTACTTGAAAAGTCACAGTGAAAATCAATATAATAAAGCCTCCAAAAATATTAACTCCTTACCTTCCAAAACTGTTGACATCAGGTCCATCTTTATATAAGACCCCTAGTTTACATATCCAATTTGCATTTATGACAGGTTCACTAAGATTAATTTGTCCTAAAAGAGAACTCTTGACTCTCCTACTTTCCTTAAACCTGCTCCTACTCACACATCTCCCCACTCCCCAAGTTACCCTTGACAAGAACTTAAGCATCATTTTTGATTCCTCTCCTATTCCTCCCTAACACATTCAAAACATCAGCAAACTATCAGTCTCCTCTCATGAATACATCCTAAAACCAACCAATTAGTTATTACAGAATAGGCTGAAAACATGGAAGCCCAAACAATCGTCTCACTCTTGCATAACTATGCAAGCCTTCCCAAGTGGCGCTAGTGGTAAAGAACCTGCCTATCAATGAAGGAGACATAAGAGATGCTGGTTTGATCCCTAGGTGGGAAAGATTCCCTGGAGGAGGGCATGGCAACCCACTCTAGTTTTCTTCCCTGGAGAATCCCATGGACAGAAGAGCCTGGCAGTCTACGGTCCACAGGGTTTCATAGTCAGGCAAACTGAAGTGACTTAGTATGCATGGACCATGCACGAGCCTTCTAAAGGATCTCTCTGCATCCATTCTGATCCTCAAAACTCTGCTCTCCACAAAGAAGGTAGAATGACATTTTTAAAATACAGAACATATCACGTTACTTCCCTGTATAAAAGTATTCAATGGATTCCTGCTTTTTTCATCATGGACTAACTGGAACCAGGCTAAGCTTCCCATCATAAACAGGCAAAAAACTGCTCAGAAAAGATAAAACAACCACGTTTAGACAATGGACAATTTTGTACAGTGAATAAAAAATTGAAATTTGTAAGAGAAAGACACAAATGTCTTCTCTGTCAGAAGGTACTTTCTAAACAAACAGAGGAAACAGTCATATAGGGTTGAAGAGATAAAGATTGTAATTTGAGGGGATTATCTATTCACACTGTAGGGAAAGTTTCTAGAACAGTGGGATATACCCAGAAAAGGGCTCCAGAAATCTACTTAGGGTTGCTTCTAAACCTAGTGTTAAATATTCATGCATGCACAGGATAAAATTTAACAAGACTGAACAAGCAACAACAGAAGTCATAGGCTGAACAGATCCTAGAACTGCCACAGAGCCAGGAGACATGTAATACAGCTTCTATTAACTCCTGAGGTACAGATACAGAAGATCCATGTCTTCACAGTAGGACTAAATTATCTCTGGACCAAAGCCTATTTAAAACATACCCTAAAACTCTTAAAATAAGCCCAAGTTAATGAAACTTTTTGCACACAACATGTCTGCCAGAACAAAATACAACATTCTTTAACAGAAAACACAACATCCACCAATCAGCAATGTAACATTTACAAAGTATAAAACTGCTAGGCATGAAGAAAAGCAAGAAAACTGAAAAATGAGATTCATAATTAGAAATCAATATAATCATAGCCAGAAATAAGAGAAATGATGGAATTTAAACAAAATTTTGAACAAAGAGTGAAGTGGAAGATACAAAGAATTCTAGATATTAAAAATGTGATATCTGAAATTAAAAAATTATNGGCATGAAGAAAAGCAAGAAAACTGAAAAATGAGATTCATAATTAGAAATCAATATAATCATAGCCAGAAATAAGAGAAATGATGGAATTTAAACAAAATTTTGAACAAAGAGTGAAGTGGAAGATACAAAGAATTCTAGATATTAAAAATGTGATATCTGAAATTAAAAAATTATTGAATGGTATTAACAGCCAATTAGGCATTACAGAAACACTTAACAGTGAACTTGAAGATCTAGTGAAGAAAATTTTCCAAAATGAAGCAGGGAATAAATATAGAAAATGAAGCAGAATCAATTCAGGTGAAAGTCCCAATATTTAAAGAGAGGATGCCAGGAAAGAAAAAATATATTTGAAGGTATAATGACTGAAATATTTCAAATTCCATAAAAATTATATATTCTCAGATTTCAAAGACCAAACAAACCCAACCAGCATGAACACAAAGAAAACTACAGAAAATACTATGATTATTTTACTGGGAACCAGTGATAAAAAGAAAGCATCCAGAAGAAAAAGACATATAAGAGGAACAAGGAAATAATATTCACACACTTCATGCTAGAAAAAAACAAAAACACACAAAAAAAGCCAGAAAACATATTTAAAGGACTAAAAGAAAAATCTATCAACCTAGAATTCAAAACAAAATCCTTCAAAATCTTTCAGAAAAACAAAAGAGAGAATTTATCACTAATAGATCTGTACCATCAGTCAGTCAGTTCAGTCACTCAGTTGTGTCCAGCTCTTTGCGACTACATAGACTGCAGCACACCAGGCTTCCCTGTCCATCACCAACTCCCAGAGTTTACTCAAACTCAAGTCCATTGAGTTGGTGATGCCATCCAACCTTCTCATCCTCTGTCATCCCTTTCTCCTCCTGCTTTCAATCTTTCCCAGCATCAGCATCTTTCCCAGTGAGTCAGTTCTTCGCATCAGGTGGCCAAAGTATTGGAGTTTGAGTTTCAGCATCAGTCCTTCCAATGAATATTCAGGACTGATCTCCTTCAGAATGGACTGGTTGGATCTCCTTGCAGTCCAAAGGACTCTCAAGAGGCTTCTCCAATACCACAGTTCAAAAGCATCAATTCTTCGGCACTCAGCTTGCTTTATAGTCCATATCCATACCTGACTACTGGAAAAAACTTAGCTTTGACTAGATGGACCTTTGTTGGCAAAAATGACTCTGCTTTTTTAATATGCTGTCTAGGTTTGTCATAGCTTTTCTTCCAAGGAGCAAGCATCTTTTAATTTCATGGCTGCAGTCACCATCTGCAGTGATTTGGAAACCAAAAAAAAAAAAAAAAAAAAGTCTGTTACTGTTTCCATTGTTTCTCCATCTATTTGCCATGGAGTGATGGGACTGGAAGCCATGATCTTAGTTTTCTGAATGTTGAGTTTTAAGTCAGCTTTTTCACTCTCCTCTTTCACTTTTATTAAGAGGCTCTTTAGTTCCTTTTCACTTTCTGCCATAAGGGTGGT
>SJYA01001324.1:232942-251542 GCA_006410615.1 Neotragus moschatus
AAAAAAAAAAAAAAAAAAAAGTCTGTTACTGTTTCCATTGTTTCCCCATTTATTTCCCATGAAGTGATGAGACTGGTTGTCATGATCTTAGTTTTCTGAATGTTGAGCTTTAAGCCAACATTTTCACTCTCCACTTTCACTTTCATCAAGAGGCTCTTTGGTTTTTCTTTGCTTTCTGCCATAGGGTGGTGTCATCTGTGTATCTGAGGTTGTTGATATTTCTCCCGGCAATCTTGATTCCAGCTTGTGCTTCATCTAGCCTGGCGTTTTGCATGATATACTCTACATGTAAGTTATAAGCAGGGTGACAATATACAACCTTGACATACTCCTTTCCTGATTTGGAACCAGTCTGTTGTTTCATATCCAGTTTTAACTGTTGCTTCTTGATCCGCATATTGAATTCTCAGGAAGCAGGTCAGGTGGTCTGGTATTTCCATCTTTAAGAATTTTCCATAGTTTCTTGTGATCCACACAGTCAACGGCTTTGGTGTAGTCAATAAAGCAAAAGTAGATATTTTTCTTGAACTAATAGATCTGTATTATAAGAAATGGCAAAGGAATTTTTTCAGGAAGGATGGAAAAAAGGGTACCAAATAAGATTTATATCTAAAATAGTCAATTTGTGGGCAAACATAAAAATCTTTTTTTTTTAATTTTCCTAAAATAGTTAAAATTCTAATAAGATCTGTAGTTAACAGGATCATGCCAATGTTAAGTTCCTAGTCTTGAAAAATATGCTATGTCATGTAAAATGTTAACATTTGGGAGACTGAAAGAGGTATACACAAGTTCTCCTTACTAAATTTTGCAACATTTCTATATGTCTAAAATTAGATGAAAATTAAAAACAAAAAGATAAGTTTATACTTTAAAGCAAAAATTATGACAATGCATTTTGGGGTTTAACATGCAATTTGGGGTTTAACATGCAATTTGGGGTTTAACATGCAAAAGCAAACTATTTGACAACAATAAAGAACTTCAGTATGAAATGAATCTTTGCTGTTGTAAGATTCTTACACTAGAGATAAGCATCATAATATTTTAAAGCAGACTCTGATAAGTATAACATGTATTGTAAACCACCGAGCAATCTCTAAAACAATATAAATAAATAAAACAAAAATCAATAGCTATAAGCCAATAGTAGAGAGAAATTAGAATACTAAAAAATCACTAAATTCATTCAAAAAGAGGTCAGAACAAGAGGAAAAAGGAAAATAGGTGGAACAAATAAAAAGAAAAAAACAAAGAGCAGCATGGTAGATTTAAACTCAACCACTTACATTAAAATATAAAAGATTTCAACTCCTCAAATAAAATAGAGCCTTGAAACAAGGATGAAAAAATATAAAATGATCAAAAGCATACAGAGTATAATCTGAGGCTCAAATATAATGAAGATATGAATCAATAACAGAAAAGTCCCGGCTAGTCTTATTACAACAGGCATATTATGAGTTCTCATTGACAGATCTGCAGACAACAATTGTCAGTCTATCACTGTTGAAGCAAGATGTGAAACCTATTTCATATCCTTGAATTTTAAACAGAACTTCAACAGGTATTAGGTTTCCCCAGTGGCTCATTGGTAAAGAATTCACCTGCTAAGCAAGAGACATCGATTCAATCTCTGGGTCAGGAAGTTCCCCTGGAGAAGGAAATAGCAACCCACTCTAGTACTCTTGCTGGGAAATTCCATGGACAGAGGAGTCTGGCAGGCTACAGTCCATGGGGTCAGAGCTGGACATGACTTGGTGACTAAACAACAGCAATAGGTATATCCCACCAATAAATTAAAAGAGGCCAAAGAGCATATATTAATTCTTTTTATGTTTCCAGTGCCTAAGGCAAACTTGCTGCTGCGACTTGCTAAGTCACTTCAGTTGTGTCTGACTCTGTGNCAGTCCATGGGGTCAGAGCTGGACATGACTTGGTGACTAAACAACAGCAATAGGTATATCCCACCAATAAATTAAAAGAGGCCAAAGAGCATATATTAATTCTTTTTATGTTTCCAGTGCCTAAGGCAAACTTGCTGCTGCGACTTGCTAAGTCACTTCAGTTGTGTCTGACTCTGTGCAGCCCCACAGATGGCAGCCCACCAGGCTCCCGCATCCCTGGGATTCTCCAGGCAAGAACACTGGAGTGGGGGTGCCATTTCCTTCTCCAGTGCATGAAAGTGAAAAGTGAAAGTGAAGTCGTTCAGTCATGTCTGACTCTTAGTGACCCATGGACTGCAGCCCACCAGGCTCCTCCATCCATGGGATTTTCCAGGTAAGAGTACTGGAATGGGGTGCCATTGCCTTCTCTGAAGACAAGCTTAGGTTTCAGTAATATTCGATGCGTTTTACTACAATGGCTTTTAACAGTGGATTGACTTATAATGCTTATTCTCCTGTTTTGTCAATTAGTTTAGTGTAGCAAACATATAGGAAGATTCTAATGTATCTTTAATGCTTTCATTAAATGATTATGTCATTTTCCCAGGTGGTGCTAGTGGTAAAGAAACCTGCTTCTCAATGCAGGAGATGTAAGAGATGTGGGTTTGATCCCTGGGTAGGGAAGATCCCCTGGAAAAGGAAACGGCAACACACTCCAGTATTCTTGCTTGGAGAATCCCATGCACCGAGGAGCCTGTTTACAGTCCATAGGTTTCCAAAAAGTCAGACACAACTGAAGCAACCTGAGCATGCACACACAGGTTTGAAATATTTCATATTAAAAAAAAATGAAATGATGAAGAACAGTATCTGAAGAAGTAGAAACTCTTATCACAGTTCATGAAATCATGCAGGTCTACAAAGATCTACAAACATGTATGAAACACAGATAAAACAAATGGGAGTCAAGATGCACTTTGCCTTAAAAAAGGAATATTAGAAGGACATATCTGGATCATACAGAGTGATATTCAGAGGGGTAGAATTAAACTCCTCATTCTTTCTTGACCCAGTTTCACTGTGATGATAAATCAGAAGGCTCCATGTTTAGGTCATCCAAAATTTAGTTAACAGTGAAGGTAATAAAACTGATAAAAGTACTAACCCAATAGAAATTCAATGAAAATATGTTATGAAAACAAACATAAATCCCCACCATATTGCTTGGGAATTATAATCTATTTGATCTCTTATATTACTTTTCTTGTATGTCTTATGTATATCCCTAGCACAGTGCCTTTTTATACACACAAAAAGTACTTACTATTTATTGATTTGTATTAAAAAATATTTTTCTGGTTAGACTATTATTTTTCCATTAAGAGCATACTTAAGGTTGGGGCTTGTTATGTACACTTTCATACAGTCATCAGTAGCCCTTAAAGATTCTTTATTGCAGAATGAAAAGGACGAATGAGAAAATCTGATTTTATTCAAGCTCTAATATTCATAGTCTATGAAAAATGTCTCCTCAAATGAGCCAATCAGAAAGTTGAGTGTCCCAAGGAGAATTTAATTGGTCCTACATTTAATTATTCTGAATGACAAGCACTTTTTGTAAATATAAGGGAAGAATCACTTAATCTGTTTATTTATTTATGCAAAAAATATTTATGGAATGCCTGCTAAGTTAACTTCTAGGGCTTAGTGATTTTTTTGGCAGCCAAAATTGTGACCTAAAATTCACTTTAAAATCTGAGATTGTCCCAGACAATCTCTCCTTGGACTTCTGACTGCTACACTGATATCCTCCTTCAANCATGCACACACAGGTTTGAAATATTTCATATTAAAAAAAAATGAAATGATGAAGAACAGTATCTGAAGAAGTAGAAACTCTTATCACAGTTCATGAAATCATGCAGGTCTACAAAGATCTACAAACATGTATGAAACACAGATAAAACAAATGGGAGTCAAGATGCACTTTGCCTTAAAAAAGGAATATTAGAAGGACATATCTGGATCATACAGAGTGATATTCAGAGGGGTAGAATTAAACTCCTCATTCTTTCTTGACCCAGTTTCACTGTGATGATAAATCAGAAGGCTCCATGTTTAGGTCATCCAAAATTTAGTTAACAGTGAAGGTAATAAAACTGATAAAAGTACTAACCCAATAGAAATTCAATGAAAATATGTTATGAAAACAAACATAAATCCCCACCATATTGCTTGGGAATTATAATCTATTTGATCTCTTATATTACTTTTCTTGTATGTCTTATGTATATCCCTAGCACAGTGCCTTTTTATACACACAAAAAGTACTTACTATTTATTGATTTGTATTAAAAAATATTTTTCTGGTTAGACTATTATTTTTCCATTAAGAGCATACTTAAGGTTGGGGCTTGTTATGTACACTTTCATACAGTCATCAGTAGCCCTTAAAGATTCTTTATTGCAGAATGAAAAGGACGAATGAGAAAATCTGATTTTATTCAAGCTCTAATATTCATAGTCTATGAAAAATGTCTCCTCAAATGAGCCAATCAGAAAGTTGAGTGTCCCAAGGAGAATTTAATTGGTCCTACATTTAATTATTCTGAATGACAAGCACTTTTTGTAAATATAAGGGAAGAATCACTTAATCTGTTTATTTATTTATGCAAAAAATATTTATGGAATGCCTGCTAAGTTAACTTCTAGGGCTTAGTGATTTTTTTGGCAGCCAAAATTGTGACCTAAAATTCACTTTAAAATCTGAGATTGTCCCAGACAATCTCTCCTTGGACTTCTGACTGCTACACTGATATCCTCCTTCAAATCCTGCTGATCTTCCGGTTCTTTACCTATACTTTGAACTTACTACTTTGGTTTTCCATTGGGGGTGGGGGTGGGAGGGACGGGCAGTGGTAAGGGAGGTAGGAAGGGAGAAAGAGCTCTTGTTTGCTTATCCAGTCTTACCTCAATATTTTATGGACACTCAGTTTCTGGTCTTAGTTCCCAACTTACTACCTTAGCCTGCTGCTGCTTAAGACCCAGATTAACAGCTGATGAGTAATCCAGACATTAAATTTTGTGAAATCAGAGAAAAGAGAGAGGAGTCAGCATGGGAGTGTGGTAAAGGGAAGTTCTAGAGGAAAGATATACATAGGGGGTAGTTGAAGGGTGAACAGGGTTTTAAAAGCTGTAATTAAAAGTTAAAGATACCTCAGACATACAAGAGTGCCAAGCTAAGGCCAGTAGACAGTCTGATCAATGGAGGTAACTCAGAGAATTTGAAGAGACCAATCTACTGGAAGGATACATTTGAGTATTTGAGAGGTACAAGACAAAGGCCTGAAACAGCTCACTCCCACCCTAATTAACGCCATCAAAGATAGGTACATACTGAAAACTAAACAGGATGGCAAAATAGGTTCAGAATCCTTCTATTTTTGCATAGGCCTCTCTTCTTTTCAAATAGTAAAAACATTAGATAGCCTCTTATTATTCTACCCAGTCCTTTCCTAAGCTCCAAGAAGTAGCAGGAAAGCAGGGGGGTGGGGGGTGGGGGGCGGGAAACAAAACAAAACCTATCAAGAAAAGTAGTCCACAAAACCAATACAAAAATTCAACTCAGCATGAGACTATCTGGGTAGAACTTACTTTTGTTTGCTTATAGGGCTTATTCAAATTATTTTCTCCTTTTGCATATTTCGAAAGACTCTCAATTGCTTCGTAAATGTTTTTGGCACAATCTGCCACTCTTCTTTCCTTTTATTCTCCCCCACACATACTGCATCCATTAATTTTGACATTTATTATAAGAATCATTCCACTGGATTTCTATTATATGCATTAAAGTAGAATGTATTTTCTCCATTACTCTCCCTTGAGTTCTTTGTCTTTTAACTAGTGTAAAAAAAATAGATAGATCTAGTTCTAGATAGATCATTTTCCTATATTAACCAATTACTTTAATTTTCAAGTAAAAATCACCAGCCAGTACTGGTGAATTCTGCTCTATAAATTACATGCACATTACATACATGTAACTATACACCTATACATTTATTGTACTTAATACATCATATTACATAGTATTATATACCTGTTACTAACATTCCCTTAAGATTTTTCCTTTAATATTTAAAAGAGACTTAAAATATGCTGTTTACTTTTATAATATTAACAGTAGAAGCAAATATTTGTTTGAACTAATAAACAACTTTTCCAGAATTGGGAAAAAAAGCTATCTTCAATTTCCTCACTTCCCAAGTCAGGCAATCTGTTATGTGAAAAGCTTATTGAAACACTGGTGATGCCTCTATAAGAATTTCAGAAACTACTGAGGAAGTACAGACCAATGAATCTCACTTTCACCAGAAAAGCTGGTTGGATTCAAATAAATGAAAACTCAATGTATGCTGAAGCAGGCATAATCTCTAAAGGAAAAGAACATGACCAGAAATCAGGTCTGACTGCTTTGAGACATAAAATAAGCATGTGGAAAACAAGTAGATATGATTTATTTCGTTTCAAACTTCTTTAACTCTCGACTCTGAATTTATTGTTTCTATTTATCCCTCTATACTCAATGGGTACCCTCAGTAATCAATATTTGATGTGTATTCAAAAGATGACTGTGAGGGACCACACCAATAAAAATGTATATCAGAAATGTGGAGATGGTTTGTTTTTGCCATACACAAAGAATTGAGCTGTAAAGAGATAGTAATGTGGAGAAAAACACTGGCTCCTTCAGAGTGAAAGGCAAACCACTGGTTCCATAGGGATCAGAATTTCATAAGCAATCAGGCTAAAACAACATACAGTAAATTTCTTAAGTATGCAAAAGACTGGCTTTGGGGAATAGTAAAATACCAACCAAATGGAGAAAAGGTACAAAAAAATATTTTGCTATGCATGTGAAATAAAGTAGCAGGTGAGCTTCCGTATAGGTGGAAATCATGTAAACCACAAGCAGTGAAAGTTTATGAGTTATCCATTAGGATCCAGTATCCACTAAATACATTATCTGTTGCATTGTACCTATCTTAGGACTCTTGTAGAGCTTTATTCTTTAAAATGCTTCAGTGTGGGCCACTGAGGATAATTAATCTATAGGAAAAAATAAGCACAAACTCCTGGACACAGTTTAGACATCATCAATTATACCTTTAGAAAGGTACTAAAATTTTGCTATAGACTATTCCTCAAAAAAGATGACACAATGTAGTGTTATTAACAAAGAGTCCAAAAGTGTATTGATAAGTTATCCTCAAGAAAGTTATTAAAAAGCAGCAGAGAAAACATTAACCTTCAGTGAAATTTGTGATGTGTCCATCCCTGAAACAAAAGTCCAAGCTGACACAGACACCTGTTGAGATTCCCCACACGGGTAGTATGTCAGAGTTCTCCAGGGAAAGAGAGCCAGTAGGATGAGCTTTCATGCCCACACATACACACACATGCATTTATTTTAAGGAATAAACTTATGCAGTTGTAGGGGCTAGCAAGTCTGAAATTTGTAGGGCAGTCTGGCAGACTGGAAACTCAAGCTGTTACAGTCTTAAGGCAAAATTCCTTCTTCTCTGGGAAACCTGTTTTTGCTCTCAAGGCCCTCAACTGATTGGATGAAACCTGTTCATGTTTTGGAGACCAATCTTTACTTAAACCCAACTAATTATAAGTGATAATCACATCTCCAAAATACTTTCACAGCAACACCCAGATTAGCATTTAACTAGACAACTAGGCACCATAGACTCGGCAAGTTGACACATAAAACTAACCAATACAGGCAGCAAAAATAGTTAAGGGTCTACTTTATGAAGACAGACCAAAGGGGAAGAAAAGCTTTGAACATATAAAGTGGGTTTATATTAGTTTCTCTATGATTTTTCAGAAGTTTATACATGTAACTTCAGGAAATTGCTACTAATTGAGAAATTAATCAGCTAGGAAAGATATCCTAAAACACTGACTGGTGTTGAGGCTAGAATCAATGATTCCCAATCAGTTGTACTTTTGCTGCACAAAAGCAATTACTAAAACAGTAGAATAAGTAAGAAACATTCTTAAGAAAATTTGCTGTAAAGATGGTATTCATTTAAAGTAACAATGAATATATTCATATTCCCAACTCTGCTCTGTTTTTTCTAATAGCTGTGACTGAAAGAAATGATCTTGAATTCCTGTTATAATCTATCAGGATCGCTTGATACCTGGAGCTTTATATTCCATTTCAGGCAATCCAGGGCTCTCAAAACAGGTAAAATCCCTCTGCCAAAGGATATGAAGTCACAGCTATTTTCTATTACCATTTTTCTTGTATTCAGATGGTAAAGCATCTGCCTACAATGCAGGAGACCCGAGTTCAATCCCTGGTTTGGGAAGATCTCCTGGAGAAGGAAATGACAACCCACTCCAGTATTCTTGCCTGGAAAATCCCATGGATGGAGGACCCTGGTAGGCTACAGCCCATGGGGTTGCAAAGAGTTGGACATGACTCAGCGACTTCACTTTCACTTTCAACACCATATTCCTTCTGTGCCTAAATTGATATTTGAAATTATTTGGTTCATTTAATTTTCTAAATCAGCTATTGGGGTACCAGTGCTTTCTTTCTCCAGAGCTTCAAGAACATTTGATTCCAACCTCTGACTTACTGCTTGGATATGTAAGTTTCAGGATTGTCCTTGCTTATAACAACTAATTTTTGGCTCTTGAGTACCTGACAGATTCTTTTAAGTTAAAGACTCTCAGTTCTGACCCCAAATGGCCTTGTCTTTCCTATTTCTATCTGTACAACCTCATAACATACCTGACTGTCAGTTATCCTAACCCTCAGTTCGGTTCAGTTGCTCATTCATCTCCGACTCTTTGCGACCCCACGAATCGCAGCATGCCAGGCCTCCCTGTCCATCACCATCTCCCGGAGTTCACTCAGACTCACACTCATCGAGTCCATGATGCCATCCAGCCATCTCATCCTCGGTCGTCCCCTTCTCCTCCTGCCCCCAATCCTTTCCAGCATCAGAGTNCACCCTCTCCAGCATTTATTGCTTGCAGACTTTTGGATCGCAGCCATTCTGACTGGTGTGAGATGGTACTTCACTGACCTTTTAACTGATCCTAGTCTTGCAATTTCTCTTATTTTTTAAATTCATTCTAGACAAATTTTCATAGTGCTCACTTGTCAAAGTATTTTATGTGATCATTCGGTTACCTAGAGGCTAGATAGGCTCAAGTAGTGAAACTAAGAAAATGTTTGATTCATATTTGAAATATAGTGGAAATATCTCTGATACTCTCATATATCACACTGTTTTAAATTGTCATTACGTATGTTTTTATTTCCCTTACAAGACAATGAGTCTTTAAAGTACAGGAATTCTATTTTATTTACCTTTGAATTCCATAACGTGCAAGAGTATCATAATGTGCAAATATATTACAATCCAGATCAGGAAATTCCAGCATTACTTGTTACTAGTTTATTGAAAAAAATAAAACCCTACCATCTCCCAGCTACCTAAATTCCAATTTATCTCCTGATATTCTCTCATATGTAACATATACTCAAGTGGATTTCAAACCTGAAGAGTTGCAGAGCAAAAGTGAGTCTTCTGTTTCATCTTCAGACATTCTATATTAGTAAGCTATAAGCAGAGTTCAGAAATATACATATATATATATCATATTTATATATAAATGATATCCCCAACTCTAGAACAAGTAATATATTTCTTATTCTCTAAAACTATTTTGCAATGTCCTGTAACAGGTCTTCTACTATTATCAGCCTGGAATGGTAAGTTTCTTCTCAGATCACTGCTTCTCAATGCCCATTTTAAATAACACCTCCTACATGAAACTTTTCCTGATTCATTGCTTTTCTAAGAGATTCTATGACATTTTGCTTCTATCTCTTGGATACTTATTATAGTCTGCCTTGTAATATAGGCATCTACATATCTGTTATTTCCATTAACAAATATACTTTCTTTAAAAGTGGGAACTGTCTTACACATTTTTAAAACTCTGATAGACTCTGTATAATGCTTTATATAGCGAAAGCTTGTTTTTTAAAAGTCATGGGTTACACTATCTTATTCTATTATATTTAGTTCGTAGAGTTGGCCTTGTAATTTCCAAGTTGGAATTAGCTTCTACACAGTTAACACATCACATTAAGAACCTTACCTGTCAAGCCTATAAGCACACACCCAAAACTTACCTTAAATATCCCTCTCTTCTAAAACAAATGCATTACAACACTAAACCCAGCAGGCCTGCTTTGTTCCACTGGGCCACATAAAGTTGAAGGTTTCCAATTATCAGCACAGCAGCAAACAGCTTTTACATAGTAACTTAGTGGTATGCACTATCATTGCTCTGAACAAGGGAGAAATGTTAATAGGTAGAATGAAATGAACTATGCAGATGGACATTACAGGAAGTGGCACCTTTTGGCATTGCAGTTATTTCAGTTGTACTGGGTCCTATGCATAAGGCCTAGAAATGAAGTTCCCAAACCACCCTGTGAAGTGATGCTTTAGTGCCAGAGAAATAGTGCAGCTTGCTGAACAAAGTGCAGTTCTGACACCCATTACCCATTCAATGCAGCAGGAGAAATGAGTCTAAAGGCTAAAGGAAGGCTGTCTATGAATCCAGTTCCTTTATAAACCAGTCTCCCTGACGCTCTGAATGCCTTATGTCAACGGCTTCATCCTTCCCCCTTACACCAAATAGCTTTGCACCATTTCTGAAATGTGAATCATTTATGCTCCTTTTTCTCCCCTTTTGAAATGGGATGATTCTAGCAACTCCATAATTTGCATAAGGAATTACAACAGCGTTTTATCTACACCTGGACCTAATCTAGATGATGGGATTCTGGGATTCTGAGCTATTAGTTTAATGAGATGAGAATTTGAGGGACCTGGGGAAGACAGGAGGGTATTTTGCTTGTGGAAATGTTATGAATTTCAGGTGTGAGAAGGTGAACTGTAGCAATAGCCTCTAAAATAGCCTCCAATTATTCCTGCCACTTGGTATTCATCCTTTTGTGTAAATCTTTCCATTTAAGTGTGTACTTAATGTGATGACTCAGTTCTGAGGAATAATGTATGGCAGAGTGATGGGAGCCTTTATGTTCCTATTGCTTCACTCCTTTTTCTTCAACAACCCTTTCCTTCATCTTCCTAAATGTCTCCTGTGACAATCTTGTACAACGAAGAGAAACCCTCCTTTGTTTCACAAACTATCATATCATGTAATATGATGCCTTGAGGCATTCTGGATTCTTGGGAACACGCAATCTAGTTTTCCAAACCTAGTTCAAAGGAATATATTTCCCAAGTTTGCTAGATCACCTGAATACTCCTCACAGAGTGCCTTCTCTCTCCTTAATGCCTCTGATGCTTTTCTGAGTTCCCTTCGGGTTCTTGTGTGGCAACTGCCACCTTAAGGCTCAATTACATAATTCTTACTTCCACTATGAGATTATAAATTTCTTGAGAGAATGGTTTCACATCGTATTCTTGTCCTGCCTTTCCCTGGGCCTGGAGCTTTATCGTGGGTGCATCAGGTGTTCAAGAAATGATCTTCCAATTACTAATTAATACATCCATGTAAATGCTTTTTAGCTGATAGGATAAAACAGGCATTTACTTCATTTCAGTCCCTGTTGCATTAAATCTCCTCTGATGATGTATGCTTGTGAACCAGCTTGACAAAATAAAAGTTCTGGGGTGTGCAACTCTTTCTGAATCTGCCTCCCTAGTCAGAGCAGCCAGGAAATGTTGACAGGACCCAGGCAGCTCAACCAGATCTGACAGGTGCTGCCCCACTCTTCCCAGCCAGAGACCCAAAAGCAAACAAGTACATCAAGGACATGGGAGTGTCAAGGAAACCCCAGGGTGCCATGACAGAACCACGGGAGCCATGTCTGACTAATACTAATGGGAGAGCAGTCCTCAGCGGTCAGCAAACCTTGCTTTCAAACATCAGGAAAATGACAGCAGAAAACCTTTTATTGAGAGTAGGGAGATAAAAGGTAGTCAAACACACTAAAATTAAATTAACTCAAGTGTTACCTTTAAATCTTTACAAGATCATTGATTTTTTTTTTTTAAACAGAATCAGGGAGCATGTTTTTATTTTATTTTTTTCTGTCTCTCATCAACACAAGGAATTGCTTGCTATTTATCAACAAGGACACACAGAAAGGCACAAAAGGAAACTATACATAGCCATGGGGTGCCTGCTCACCCTAGCAAATCTGCTTGTTTTGCTGGCTACTTTTTCTCTTGGCTGTCACAAAAGATTTACCTAAGAGCACCTCATAAACATTCTTTCTCTTTATAATGCCCACATTTCTGAAATGTAAACAAACCAGAACTTTTTTTTTTTCCTCTGGGAAATACAAAGTACCTTTGGTTAACTGGACAGCCCACAAATTCATAATATATTGGAAAAACATTAGTGACTGCATCCTCTGTGGCCCCTCCCACCACGCACACACACAGTGATTTTCAAAGCACTGTCCTCTCTTCACGGAGAAGGCAATGGCACCCCACTCCAGTATTCTTGCCTGGAAAATCCCATGGACAGGCGAGCCTGGTAGGCTGTAGTCCATGGGGTCGCAAAGAGTCGGACCCGACTGAGCGACTTCACTTTCCCTTTTCACTTTGATGTACTGGAGAAGGAAATGGCAACCCGCTCCAGTGTTCTTGCCTGGAGAATCCCAGGGACGGGGAAGCCTGGCGGGCTGCCGTCTATGGGGTCGCACAGAGTCAGACACGACTGAAGTGACTTAGCAGCAGCAGTCCTCTCTTCAAAGATGCCACTCTAGTTGTGTCACCAGCACAAGCCCATTAACAAGTCGCTGGAAATAAAAATAGAATCTGGTAACAATAAAAAAAAAGTCTAACATTTTCTTTTTTTCCTTTGTGCTTGGTCTAGTTTCTCTTGCTCACAGGTTGGTCCAGGCAGAGGACTTGGCCTGGCCCTTCAGACCTGAGCTCCTCGTGCCTAATGGCTGCATGGAGTCCTCAGCTTGGTGCTGTGTGCAGAAGCCTGAGCAGGATGCCATTCTTCAAGATGGCGGCAGCAAGCCTTTTGTGGATTACGTGGGAAGCAGTGCCTGCTGGGTACTCCAATCTGTAGTCTTAAACAGAACAGCAGTGCCACATTTGTGAGAGAGCACCTACTGACAAGAACCCTATAAAGCAGCCCCACCCACAGCCCAGGGAGAAGACCACGCACTGGAGGGCACCAGCTCGCACCTCTCCATTCTCTAATTAAAGAATATAGATTTCTTTTCCTTCTAAATCAAACTCAGTCTCATTCTACTGGCTCGAATCACACCAGGCAGGACCTTTGTTGGGAACTGATTAGGGAGGATTGGTAATAGCTGTGGTGATTCTGCCTGAAAGGAGGGAACTCATAGCACCTTTCATTCCTCCACTACACCTTTCACACTCCCAACATACATAATATTTAAAATCACAAATTAAAACAATGTAATAATTCTGACCCTGTATTTGTAATGGAAAGAGGGCCTTAAAAGTAGAATTCTCCTTTTCTTCAAAGACTATATAAAGCAGGAAGCTATCTGCTTCAGAATTGTCTCTCTGTGCATTTATCTTTCTAGTAACATCCTTACAGTACTGTTTAAGAAAGTGAAAATAAGTAGGTCAAGGCTGTATTTAACTTATATGCAGAGTAGATCATGAGAAATGCTCGGCTGGATGAAGCACAAACTGGAATCAAGATTGCAGGGAGAAATATCAATAACCTCAGATATGCAGATAAAACCACCCTTACGGCAGAAAGAGAAGAACTAAAGAGTGTCTTGATGAAAGAAGAGAATGAAAAAGCTGGCTTAAAGCTCAACATTCAGAAAACTAACATCATGGCATCTGGTCCCATCACTTCATGGCAAATAGTGGAAACACTGACAGACTTTATTTTGGGGGGCTGCAAAATCACTGCAGATGGTGACTGCAGCCATGAAATTAAAAGATGGCTACTCCTCGGAAGAAAAGCTGTGACCAACCTAGACAGCATATTGAAAAGCAGAGACAATACTTTGCCAATAAATGTCTGTCTACTCAAGGCTATAGTTTTTCCATTGGTCACGTACGGATGTGAGAGTTGGACTATAAAGAAAGCTGAGTGCAGAAGAATTGATGCTTTTGAACTGTGGTGTTGGAGAAGACTCTTGAGAGCCCCTTGGACTGCAAGGAGATTCAACCAGTCCATCCTAAAGGAAATCAGCCCTGAGTGTTCATTGGAAGGACTGATGTTGAAGCTGAAACTCCAATACTTTGGCCACCTGATGTGAAGAGCTGACTCATTTCAAAAGACCCTGATGCTGGGAAAGATTGAAGGCAGGAGGAGAAAGAGACAACAGAGGATAAGTTGTGTGGATGGCATCACCAACTTGATGAACATGAGTCTGAGTAAACTCTGGGAGTTGGTGATAGACAGGAAGGGCTGGCGTGCTGCAATCCATGAGGTTGCAAAGTGTCAGACATGACTGAGCAACTGAACTGAACTGAAGAAAGTGAAAGTCGCTCAGTCATGTCTGACTCTTTGTGATCCCATGAACTATACAGTCCATCAAATTCTCCAGACCAGAATACTGGAGTGGGTAGCCTTTCCCTTCTCCAGGGGATCTTCCCAACCAAGGGATTGGAATCACATTTCTTACCGTCTCCTGCATTGGCAGGTTCTTTACCACTATACCACTTACCTTCAGTGTTTTATCATTCTTTTTAAAAAATTGTATATCTAATTCACGATGTTAATTTCTGCTGCGCAGCAGCGGTGGTTTTATTTTTCTCCATTACGGTTTGTAATGGGACACTGAATACAGTTNTGGAACCAAGTGTCCTGCATTGCAGGTGGACTCTTTACTGGCTCAGCCACAGGGAAGTCCATATAGTACTATTTAAGGGAAATCTTAATTAACAGACATGTGCCCTGGATTGAATATAATTGATGCCAATGAAAAATCTGGTCAACAGTTGCCAGTGTAGCACACAGAAACATTTCTAACTGAATGAAGTCCAATGGTATATCTAAAAATGAAAGCTAATTTACTAAAGAAATTTGGAATACATTAAAATCTGAGGTAGGGTCTGGGAGACCTCTAGTCCCTTTGCTGGGCTAACAAGTTCAGCAACTTTTTTGTCTAGACTAGTTCTAAGTTTCGGTGCTTAGATTAGTTTAAATGTTATAAGTAATTTATTCAAATAATGGTTTAAATTATCAAAACTGAAATAAATATCTTTAAAAATAAAATAGAGCTTATGTAAGGTTATCCCTTTATAATACCCCACTCATTCACTTAGATACTTAGGAGAAAGTGTTGTATTTACAAGTGATTAATACATTGGAAGGACTGATGCTGAAGCTGAAATTTCAATGCTTTGGCCACCTGATGCGAAGAACTGACTCACTGGAAGAGACCCTGATGCTGGGAAAGATTGAAAGTGGGAGGAGAAGGGGACGACAGAGGATGAGATGATTGGATGGCATCATTGACCCAATGGATATGAGTTTGAGTATACTCCAAGAGTTGGTAATGGACAGGGAGGCCTGGCGTGCTGCAGCCCATGGGGTAGCAAAGAGTTGGACACAACTGGATGACTGAATTGAACTAAACTGAATAGGCAATTTTACAATTAAAAAAGCAGTTTTGTCTATGCAAAAGCCTAATAAGATAATATTTAATATGTGGATACTGCCACAACTATATTTCAGGTAGGGCTTCCACGGCTTCCCAAGTGGCTCAGTGATTAAAGAATCTGCCTGCAATGCAGGAGACGCAGGAGACACAGATTTGATCCCTGGGCTGGGAAGATCCCCTGCAGAAGGAAAGACAACCCACTTCAGTATTCTTGCCTGGGACAGAGAAGCCTAGTGGGCTATAGTCCATGGGGTCACCAAAGAGTTAGACATGACTTAGAAACTGAACAACAACAACAAATATTTCAGGTTAGGAAAATATTGAAAGCTGCTATTGCAGTCAATGAGGAGCCATTGAAAACTTGAATGTCAATATCAATTCCTATTTCCAACCTCAATTGTAACCTCATGAAGGCTAAATATGATTTTTATTCATCCTTTTTGCTACTATTTCTTTTACTACTCCAAAGCTTTGCAACTTTCCACAGCCCCTTAATTCACTCTAACCCACTTCATTTTTCAAGATGGTTTCAGCTCATTCATTTTTTCCTACCCAAGTTAACAGTATCACCATTAACCAGTCACCCAAATTAGATTCTTCAGAGCTTTCCTCATCATCTCCAACTCCTCAGCCCCTAACAATATGTTCTCATCTTATACATTCTAAATCTAAAATGCTTCTTCTACTCTCATTGTCTTAGGTCAGTACTTCAACATCCTTTACTTCAATTATTTCAGTGATCATCTGACTTTTCTTCTTAAATCTCTGTTCCTCAATCAATTCTCCTTGCTTACTTGCAAACAATTCACATTGCTACCTTGAATTTTTTTCTAATATAGAGTGGATAAACTTCCTTTACACGACACCAGTAAAATTTAAAAGCCATTCACTTCATTTCAGACTTCCCAACCTATACAACTCTGCAGTCCAATTGTGGAGTATGAATGAAAACAGATTCTGTTCCAAGAGTCAAAAGCAGTATGTTTGTTGTGGAGGAGGCGAATAGGAACTGAAATCATCACATTACATCTAAATCAAAAATATTCATGTTAAGTATGGTAGAAAGCACAGCGGAACTAAATATAAATATTTTATTAGGCTATCTATATGTCTAAAATTTCCCCCACTATCAGTAAACTCTACTACCAGTCTTTCTATATATGTGCTTATTAAAATTTTATGTTAAATGTATAATGACTAGTTTTCCCATTTTTAATGCTCCATCATAATCTTTGCTAATATTTATGTTTATAAATCACAAACTTACCTTTGTTGGGCAGCACAGCTAATAAACAAAAATGTCATCATAATATTAAGCTCTCAAAATCAAAGCAATCAGATATCTCCTAGATAATTTATATTTGTCCTCGACACTGAAAGAATTCCGTGCTCTCATTGCAATGGACTTCTCACCATTTCCTACATAGAAAACTTCCACAGAAAATTCTAATCTCTAATCTAAAAGGATATTTGCTTATACTCTTCTCTCTTCTTAGAATCTATTTTTACTTCAGCTGTGACTGACATAATACTTAATACCTACTAGAGGTAGTTATAATTTAGAGCCTTTGTTGATGGACCAGACATCAAAAGATAATTAATTTTATCTTTCTGGGGCTACCAGGATATTTTAGTCATTCCACCAGTGTGACATTTAGACCTAGAACACAAGTAATATTAATTCAATGTTTACAGACTGTCCCTGGGATATTTTGAATTTAAAGTGAAAACCTCTTAGGTCTGAGGAACCTACTAGCAATTGATACCACTAAGGATTTGTACACATCGCATGGATAAGTTCTCTAAGCCCAACCTGTAAGTCAGAGTCAGTGACTATTCAAACAAGTGAGAGTTAAGGNTGACATTTAGACCTAGAACACAAGTAATATTAATTCAATGTTTACAGACTGTCCCTGGGATATTTTGAATTTAAAGTGAAAACCTCTTAGGTCTGAGGAACCTACTAGCAATTGATACCACTAAGGATTTGTACACATCGCATGGATAAGTTCTCTAAGCCCAACCTGTAAGTCAGAGTCAGTGACTATTCAAACAAGTGAGAGTTAAGGTCCCTTACCTTTGTTTTGATAGTTAAAAAGGAAAGATTTCTAAGACTAAAATAGCCAAAGGGGTGAAAACACTGACTCATTTGGGATAAATCACATCAACTTTGCAATGAAACTGAAAGGAGAAACAAAATATATATCACACAGAAAATATATAAATATATACAACACAAGATGTTTGTATAATATATGATATCTAATTCATAACATATTCAAGATTACATTTATATATAATTGTATAATATATAACACAAAAATATGTTATAAACATCCTAAAAATTATTATTTTAATAAATAATTAAACTTTATCATTGAAGCTGCTGAAGCACAGAGAGGATCAGCCACACACCCAGCATCAAACATCTAATAACTTGTAGAGCCAGCACTGAAATCAGACTTTCTGACATTAAATTTTTACTTTTCCCTTCATCACACTCTGCTGTTACCAGTGTGCAGTTTATGCCTGTAAATTAGACACAGATAGATGTGGATACATTTTTGAGAGTATTGAAAGTAAGATGGACAGTTGCAGCAACTCAGTGCAAAGCAAGAAATAGTTTGGGCATTACACGACACTATGATTAAAGTACGTGACCAATCTCTCATTGGGTAAATGTGCAAGACTGAGATAATTGGTTTTCCCAGTTCTTCATCCAAAACCAAGTAAAATTTACCAATGTGCACTAAATGGTAAAGAGGCAGATGCTTGTCAGAAGAAGTCACTGAAGTAAATAGCTTATACTGCATGGAGGTTACCTCTAATACACAGAGCACTAGCATTTTGAAGTAAAAAGTGATTTAGCTTGACATCTATGCCTACCAACTTGATCAAAAATGAGGTTTGGAAGGCAGCTACTGTCAAAAAGAAAAATATGCATTTTTTGGTTCCTAAAGAAAACATTAGATGTTATTACAGCATAAAAAATAATAAATTTAAAACAGCACAAAAGTTGAA
>SJYA01001325.1:0-20025 GCA_006410615.1 Neotragus moschatus
TATATATATATATAATTATATATATATAATTTATAGTTAAAGCTATATGTGGATATATGTATGGAAACATGCAAAACTTTTTAAAATTAGTATGTTCTTTTTACTCTTGCTCAGAAACACTGTACATTTTTGCTTACATACACTAACTTTGCATTTAAAATTTAAATGATTAAAAAAATTTTAATTTGAAAACAACATTTCAGGTTTCATCACAGGATAAAGTTATCTGTGACTCTAAACCTTGGAAGGATTCTTAGCATTTCATTGATGAAATTTGGGGCCTAAATATTAACAATTCCATCACAAAGAGAAAAAAATCAGTTTGATCTATGAATATCTCTCATGCTAGAAAAAATAAAAATACACTGTGGTGATAGCAGAACAGTGTTGTAGAAGATAAAATTCTTTCCAAAGAAGAAATATGAAGATAATTTTGCCTTTGAGAGCTGAACTATGTGTGAGAGAGTTTGTGCAGCTTAGAAATGAAAAGGATATGGTAGCCCAGCGAGTGTACAGGGAACAGGCAGGAGGAGAGAGTCCAGTCACACATCTGAAGGCTCTCAGAGAATGTAGAGCACAAGTTGGTAACTATTTTTTAAGATTGTTTTGAATTGTTTGTTTTTTCCATTGTATAAACAAAGCATTATGTTCTAGTTTTTCAAGATGAAAGCAGACAATGCCAAAACATGTTTTTCTACAATACTTTAATAATAAAATAATCATAGGGTAGAAACGTAAGCTTAAAATATTGGCCACTCTTTTCTTCAAGTAACTTATTATCTAAATAATTTGAATCTAAAAACTCTAATGACCCAAAAGATTATTGTCACCTAAGAGCTAAGGCCTTCCTTCCCTTCCCCTCACCCTCTTGGTAGCACTCATATTCCTGATCTTTGTCTTGTCAACATGCTCTCCTTTATGCCTCCCACAATACTTTACTCTCCAGGTTTTCTTTCTACCTCTTTGGTCATCCTTCTCCTCCCTCTAACTCAAGATCATTGATTTTCTAAAAAAATAATCTTTAATTATCTATTCTAATAATTTCAATGGATATTTCTCAGTTGATTACTTCTAATTTTTAATTTGCATTCCTAATATTTCACTTCTGTTTGTCTTTTTTTCCCAGCTGTCTTAGTTCAAAAGGAGTATGTTTAAAACAATTCAAAGTCCACGCTTGTCAAATAACCCAAAGACATAATCCCCAACTTTTCCACTAACAAAATGGTATCTGAAGTCAAATAAAGCTGAGTTCAAAGTCTGTTCTGCATTTTATGAGCTATAGGATTATAGGGACTATTTCTGTTTTCCGTTTTTATATGTTTTGGAGAGAAAGGAGATTGGGTATGTGAAACTATATATCTGGCACATAGTAAGACCTCAATCATATTAAATGTATTCTCATTCATTTCTTGGTGTAGTAACCAGAATAATGGCCATCCAAAGATGCCTATATCATAATCTTTNTGTTTTCCGTTTTTATATGTTTTGGAGAGAAAGGAGATTGGGTATGTGAAACTATATATCTGGCACATAGTAAGACCTCAATCATATTAAATGTATTCTCATTCATTTCTTGGTGTAGTAACCAGAATAATGGCCATCCAAAGATGCCTATATCATAATCTTTGGTAACTGTCATTATGTTACCTTAAATGGCAAAAGCAATTTAAAAATAGAGATCAAGTTAAAGCTTTTGCTATAGAAACATTATCCTAGATTATTTGAATGGGCCTAATATAATCATAAGGAGAAGGCAATGACAAGCCACTCCAGTACCCTTGCCTGGAAAGTCCCATGGACAGAGGAGCCTGGTAGGCTGCAGTCCACGGGGTTGCACAGAGTTGGACACGACTGAAGTGACTTAGCAGCAGCAATATAATCATAAGAATGCTTACATAAGGAAAAATAAATCTGTGTTTTAAAGCATAAAGTCTGTGATAATTATTACAGTAGCAGTAAGGAACTAATATACTTGGTAATGCCTTTATATAAGTTGACTGCAACTTTCTATGTTAATGTCTTCTTTCTCCCGTATGTACTAGGTTAAATGTGTAAAAATATTTATTATTTCTTCAATCTGATTTATTTGTTCTCCTTCATGCTTCATATTTCTAAGTATTTCAAAGATGTCATATCTGTTGTCCCTATTTCTCAGTCATCTGATGGTTGACCAATTCTGTACACTATTGATGCTGTTAAAGTGTTGCACTCAGTATGCCAGCAAATTTGGAAAACTCAGTAGTGGCCACAAGACTGGAAAAGGACTGTTTTCATTTCCAATCCCAAAGAAAGACAATGCCAAAGAATGCTCAAACTACCACACAATTACACTCATCTCACATGCTAGCAAAGTAATGCTCAAAATTCTCCAAGCCAGGCTTAAACAGTATGTGAACCGTGAAATTCCAGATGTTCAAACCAGTTTTAGAAAAGGCAGAGGAACCAGAGATCAAATTACCAACATCCACTGAATGATCAAAAAAGCAAGGGAGTTCCAGAAAAACATCTATTTCTGCTTTATTGACTATGCCAAAGCCTTTGACTGTGTGGATCACAACAACGGGAAATTCTTAAAGTGATGGGAATAACAAACCACCTAACCTGCCTCCTGAGAAATCTGTATGCAGGTCAAGAAGTAACACTTAGAACTGGACATGGAACAATTGACTGATTCCAAATAGCAAAAGGAGTGCGTCAAGGCTGTATATTGTCACCCTGCTTATTTAACTTATCTGTAGAGTACATCATGAGAAATGCTGGGCTGGATGAAGAACAAGCTTGAATCAAGATTGCTGGGAGAAATATCAATAACCTCAGATATGCAGATGGTACTACCCTTATGACAGAAAGTGAAGAACTAAAGAGCCTCTTGGTGAAAGTGAAAGAGGAGAGTGAAAAAGTTGGCTTAAAACTCAACTGTCACAAAACTAAGATCATGGCATCTGGTCCCATCACTTCATGGCAAATAAATGGAGAAACAATGGAAACAGTGACAGACTTTATTTTTTTGGTCTCCAAAATCACTGCAGATGGTGACCACAATCATGAAATTAAAGGACGCTTTTTTCTTGAAAAAAAAGTTATGACCAACCTAGGGAGCATATTAAAAAGCAGAGACATTATTGCCAACAAAGATCCATCTAGTCAAAGCTATGGTTTTTCCTGTATTCCTGTTTGCAAGTGAGAGTTGGACTATAAAGAAAGCTGAGTGGTGACGGATTGATGCNTCTTGAAAAAAAAGTTATGACCAACCTAGGGAGCATATTAAAAAGCAGAGACATTATTGCCAACAAAGATCCATCTAGTCAAAGCTATGGTTTTTCCTGTATTCCTGTTTGCAAGTGAGAGTTGGACTATAAAGAAAGCTGAGTGGTGATGGATTGATGCTTTTGAAGTATGTTGTTGGAGAAGACTTGAGCGTCCCTTGGACTGCAAGGGTTCCAACCTGTCTATCTCAAAGTAAATCAGTCCTGAATATTCATTGGAAGAAGTGATGCTGAAGCCAAAACTCCAATACTTTGTCCACCTGATGTGAAGAACTGACTCATTTGAAAAGACACTGATGCCAGGAAGGATTGAAGGTGAGAGGAGAAGGGGATAACAGAAGATAAGATGTTTGGATGGCTTACTCAAACATCAGTTTGAGTAAGCTCCAGGAGTTCGTGATGGACAGGGAGGCCTGGCTTGCTGCAGTCCATTGCAGAGAGTCAGGCACGACTGAGTGCTGAACTGAACTGAACTGAACTGATGGATATTTTAAAATTATTAAAATGACTTCATCTTTTCACATTTATGTTTAAAATCTGACAATGGCTGAGTTTCCTACCGTATGAAGTTCATCTCTGTCTTGCTTTCCCTAGTGTGAAATGATTGAGAATTTCTGGCTACCCTTGTCTTACATTAAAATTTAACTTAGGTCAAACTCATTTCTATCCTGGCATTGTGCCCACTCATTTCTGCCTTTCTGTCTCTGCTCATGCTTTCTTCCTCTTCTGGAATCTCTCTCCCTTGCTTTTTGCTCTTTATAATTTCCCTTCTCTTCATAGCCAGGTAAGTCTCACTAGCCTTGATACTCTTCATGACCTATTGCAGAAGTTAGAAATTTCCTCCTCAGAATGACCTATTATTTTCTTACAGTTCAGCTGTTGATGGCGCTCCAATTATTTGATATATTTTACTCTTTTCTCCACAACTTAAATATAAGGTCTGATTTGGGGTGAGGATATTTTATATTTTTAACATAATCATGTATGCTATATGCATGATGTGTGTGTGCTCGGTCGCTTCAGTTGTGTCTGACTCTTTGCTACCCTATGGACTGTAGCCTGGCAGGCTCTTCTGTCCTTGGGGTTCTCTAGGCAAGAATATGGGAGTGGATTGCCATGCCCTCCTCCAGGCAATCTTTGTGACCCGGGGAACAAACCCGTGTCTCTTATGTCTCCTGCATACTCATATCATAAAGTGACATAGAGTTTTATAAATCATCATGTACTTGAAATAATTTATGATGAAAATATTATTTTAAAGTATATGAATACTGGCATTTTATTTCCTCAGTGTAGAACAAATTTTAAAAGGTAATACTTAGTTTATTTATTTGCAAATTTGCAACTGACTTACTTTGAAGGAAAATTATAATCATACAATGATTTTTTTAATTTAAATAATTGGTAATAGCAATTTTTAGGATCATAGGCTTATTACATTTTCTAGATAATCACCAATATCAGCAGTATATTGTATTCCTCCTAAGTGCATATACCGATTTCTCAGTAAGCACATTTTGTTAATCTGATCATGTTGTTCAGTTGTGTCCAACTCTGTGCGACCCTATGGACTGAAGACTGTCAGTCTCTGCTGTCCACAGGATTTCCCAGGCAAAAATACTGAAGTAGGTTGTCATTTCCTTCTCCAGGGGATCTTCCCAACCCAGGGGTCAAACCTGGGTCTCCTGCATTGCAGGTGACTTCTTCACCATCTGAGCCACCAGGGAGCCCAATATTAGAGTGTGAGCACCAGTGCTAAGTTGCTTTGGTCACGTCCAACTCTGTGACCACATAGACTGTAGCCCTCTAGGCTCCCCAGTCCATGGGATTCTCCAGGCAAGAATACTGGAGTGGGTTGTCATTCCTCCTCCAGGAGATCCTACTGACCTAGGGATTGAACCCTTGACTCTTATCTCCTGCATTGGCAGGAGGTTTTTTTTTTTTTTTTACCATTAGTGCTACCTGGGATCTGATCATAGTTTTTATATATGTGCTAAGCTTCTGTTTTAAATATACATAATTTTACTCTCATGATGGATTCAGTTCAAATGAAGCATCAAAGCCTAGAAAAGTTGAAATACTTGTCCTCTTTCAACATCAAATTGGTACTTGGAAGAAGCTAGTATTCTAGGCATTGTAACTTCTGCCAGTCAGATACTTTACACTATCACAAGCATAGAGGAAAGTATCTATCTTGAAAAGGGGATCTTGTTTACCTCGAATTTGTAAAGAACATCACCTCACAATTGTTATCAAGGCTATTTTGTATCAAGTCACTCTGGAATTATACTAAACAGCAGAATCTCTGGAAAGCCCCAAGATATTCAGATTCAAAATACCTGGGTAGGTCTCCAAAAACTTTAATAAGACCTTCTGGTGATGTCAGTGGAGGTAGTTTGTGGTCCAAATTTTAAGTAACATTGTCAAATAACAACTAATTACTCAGGCTTATGTTCCCTATAAGATATCAGGCATGTGATGATTACAAACAGTTGTCATAATAGGGAATGAGAAGCATTACTAAGTTGTGCTCTTCTTCCAAATAGAACATTAATTTTCAGTTCAGAATCATCAAAAATTATCCTACAAAAAGAAACTGATAATAGCTTACTTTTTCTAGTTAAGAAGCAAGAAGAGTGGGCTAAACATAGAGCTAAATAGACATCCAGCATTCTGTAAGTATATTGGGAAAACTAACCTCCTTCAGTTATCAGTCAGTTCAGTCGCTCAGTCACGTCCGACTCTTTGCGACCCCATGAACTGCAGCACTCCAGGCCTCCCTGTCCATCACCATCTCCCAGAGTTCACTCAAACTCACATCCATCGAGTCAGTGATGCCATCCAGCCATCTTATCCTCTGTCATCCCCTTCTCCTCCTGTCCCCAATCCCTCCCAGCATCAGTCTTTTCCAATGAGTCAACTCTTCACATGAGGTAGCCAAAGTACTGGAGTTTCAGCTTTAGCATCATTTCTTCCAAAGTTAAATAAGCAGGGTGACAATGACTTTAAGTTCAGAAACAGAGTACCAAGAAAGAAACAGTTATTTCTTTAATACTGTGTAGGGAAAAGAGCATATGTATTAAGAAGATCAAAGCCCAGAACAGAAAGCAAAACAGTTTTATCTAGACCAAATATGAGATGTTTTATCTGAACTATTGATTTATTTCTTTTTAAGGAAGACATGAGAACATATATAAATTTGCCAAATATTATTTCTTGTTTTATGTAAATATACATAGATTAGTTGTATTAAAAAAAAAAGAACATGTTTCTCTACACTGAGAGTTCAGTCATTGTCTGTTGATCCTCTTGTTATATATACTTTGTCTCGTCTGGTGAATCTTATCATACTTGGAATATTTTATCTTGCCCCAAATAGGAAGTGTATTGAAATTCCCTTGTTGAAATCAAGGATTTTCTCAGTACCAAATAACTACGAAGAAGGCAATGGCACCCCACTCCAGTACCCTTGCCTGGAAAATCCCATGGACCGAGGAGCCTGGTAGGCTGCAGTCCATGGGGTCGCTAAGAGTCGGACACGGCTGAGCGACTTCACTTTCACTTTTCACTTTCATGCATTGGAGAAGGAAATGGCAACCCACTCCAGTGTTCTTGCTTGGAGAATCCCAGGGATGGTGGAGTCTGGTGGGCTGCCATCTATGGGGTCACACAGAGTCGGACATGACCCAAGGGACAGCAGTAGCAGCAAATATCCGTGGCATCAATATCACTTTCTATAACCTTGTGTCTTCAACTCTTAAAATCTATTTGATTCTAGCCACTTAAAAAATGCTCTCTGTGATCCTTAAGGTCAGCTTTCTGCCAGATTCTTTATTCCTTTGCTAACTCTAGGCTTGGTAATTATATCCTATAGATATTCTTCTAGCTTTGTATCTGTGCCTCCTAAAAGCCTCAGCTTTTCATTTTACCAGTGACCGACTGAAGTTTATATTCAAGTGCTAATACTGCATTCCTCTTAAACTGTTACCATGTTGATGGATATGTGATCAGATGACAAACATCTCATATGGACAATTTGATGCAGCCTCATTAGAACCTAGAAAACACTGGAAATGATGCTGATTAACCCAACTGTCTTGTTTATTTTCCTGTCCCCATTCAGGGCGTGCAAATCATGTGCTAGACACTCCAAATATCTTAGATGACTGTGTATGATTCAGTCAAGTTGAATAATCAGGAGGGTATCTCTTTTGGCCTAACTCACCTTTCCTTATCTCTTCCTCATCACCTAGTATCTAAATCTACCAAAAGAAGCTTTTGAAACCATAAAATAGTTTCTGCTCTATGAAGTCACAACAAATTTGTAAAATTCAGGAAAATTTCTTTAGTTGGAAAATAGTTTTGTAGAAACTATTCTATATTTCAATGTGAAATATAATCTCAAAATTATTTTAACTCTTGGAAAGCTAGCTACGTAAAGTAGCTACATCAACAAATAATTATTATTGTAATAATACTGGATATCTCATAGGAGTATTCTGAAAATAAAATAAGATCCAGAGTAATTGCCATGTTCTCATCCCAATGTCTATGTGTACTTTTCTTTATTATACATAAGTGAATGCCTTTTTGTGTATTTGTAAATTATGTTTTGATGTCATTTAGAGGGTCAAGTGCCACTTCACCAACAATGGAAACTGATATGTGTACTGCATTCACTCACATCACAGAGCTTGTTATTGAAACAGTAACTATACCCACATTCATAGAGCAAGTTGTATAGATGGCTGCCAGTTGTACTTTGCAGAAAACCTTGACAGCTGTGGCTGAATATACTCACAATTCTGACCTAGCATTTGCTTCAAGGTCTTTATAGAATGTGAAGCATTTGTACACACAAGAGCAGCATGTTTTGACAGGGTTCTGTTATAAAAGGAAGAGTGATCTTATACAAAATGCTGTTTCTACATCAATCTATTTCCAATTCTATTAATTCTTTAGTAGGGATCCAGTTAAAAAATTTAGAAATATTTATATAAAAGTATATATGAAGCAATCAATTCAGTTTTGAATATACTGTTGTTCAAAGCCAATGTGAAAACATGAGAATTTTGAAAAAAATTCCATTCTTATGATTTAATTGTATTTGAGCTCATAATGGCTATGTTATATAGTGATAAAGTGTATTTTTTAATCATACTTCAGTTTCTCTATGTAGAAATCCAGTTTGGAGATTAAAATGTATGCATGCTCTGAGAGATCCGGCAGCATGTTGAGTTTGAAATGAGAACTCTGAATCCATTCAGTCTCCTATGTAATAATAATTTCACAAATGTGTGAATATGCATATCAAATAACCATGTGGTATAAATCTCTATAAGGCATGGATTACCAGTAGAAACAGCTCAAAAATGAAAAATTGAATTAAAGTTTCCTTGCCATCATGAAACTGGAAATATCACACTATGAGTCCTATCTGCCTCATAAAAGGCAATTTTTAATAAAGAAAAGGGAGCCAATTTTTTTTTTCCAGTAGTTATACTGGTTTGACTTTTTTAAAATGACTAGATTGACAGTCACTTTTGATATCAGTCAGAGACAGCTCTAGCCATAAATCAGTTAATAGATTTTGAACAGATATTCAATAAAATAGAAAATAGTGCTTTATTCCTTGGGAGTTGCCTTTTATTTGTTTAATTCCCTTTGTTGAACATCATAATTTAAGTGCAATTTGTTTTTTCAGATTATAGCTGACAACAGATTTAAGAAAAATGAATGTTCGTAACAGTTACTTATCAATACAAATTTCTCAATCAGAAAATTCAGTCTTCTGGTAAATAAGTTCATCTCACAAGTACTGGTGGTACTATGAATGGAAAATATTATCATATTTTCCCAGCGTAACCTTTGGGAAATAGTCTCAAAATGTGGAGGTGTGACACTTTCAAATTGAATACTGAAATGCTCATTTATTATATATAAATTCATTAATTACTTTAATCATCAACTGTCTTTTAAAGAGATAAAAATGCAGAATGAGGTATAGAAACAGTAGCTACAAAGCACATTTGCTAAACAAAGTCTTGTGGGTTCAAGCAAGAGTTTTTTGTTCTTTGAGTTCTCTCTAAAATTTGACATTGTTATTAGTATATACTTTGGGCTTTTCAAACTTGATTTAAAATATCTGCAAATAAAGAGTAAGATATGCATCCCATAGGGCTTCCCAGGTGGCGCTAGTGGTAAAGAAACCACCTGGCAATGCAGGAGACATGAGCCAGAGTTTCCATCCCTAGGTTGGGAAGATCCCCTGGAGGAAGGCACAGCATCCCACTCCAGAACTCTCGCCTGGAGAATCCATGGACAGAGAAGCCTATGGGCTACAGTCCATAGAGTCGCAAAGAGTCAGACATGACTAGGGTAAATGTGCATACACACTTGCATGTCCTGTCACTCCTAAAATAATTTTTAGTATGTTTTACATTAGGCATTTTACAACAATTGTCACAAAGCCAGAATTTGTCGTTAAAAATTACTGTAATTCTCTTATATAAGCAGGGCCAATTTCATATAGGATGCAATGATAGCAGTTGTGAATAAAAAAGAATGGAGCCCTGGGAGTGATTTGTTTGTTGGACATCAGTGTACATTTTGTTAGCTACCATATTGTGAATGTGATAATAACAGATAGAGTGGAGACCAGTGCTCCCATCCCCTTTAAATTGACTTTGGCAATTATTCCCCTGGAATATACTGTTTATCTCTTCTCTATCCAGTATAAAAATCACATCTGTCAGGAAATCAGGACGTTTTATGCAGTGATTTTTATTGATTCATGACTGTGAGGAAGCCATAGAAATAAAAAATAAGGGAATAAAACATGGTTACACAGTAAAGTGTGAGCACCGTCTAGAGATAAAGAGAAAATTTATGTTAGCATTGACATGAAGAGAAAATATCTTTGATGTGAGTTTAGTGTAAAATTATTAGCAATTTGACTGGGATGGATATGGCAACTCTTTAGCTTTTAAATATGTATTATGAACTTTTAAGTATATATATATATAATATATATATATCTATTTGAAAATACTGTCAAAATTAAACATTTTGGCTTTTTAAAAAATACTTTAATAACCCTTGGATCCTTTTTCACCCATTTATCCAATTAAATGATTTTTCCATATGTCACTGGAGGTAGTCTGGTTGCACTTTATAGGATAGGAATGAAGGGACTGTAAGGACTTTATCTTTGAGGATCTATTACCAAAATTGGTTCTAGCACATGGTAAGCCTTAGTAAACTTCTTTTTTTTTGTATTATTGAATAAGAAAAAACACTCAAATTTGAGAAAAAAATACTTAAAAAATCAATTATTATAGATAAGCTGAACAGGCCATTTGCAATTGCTGTTAGTAAATAAATTAGGGTAAACTTCAGGCTATAAATTCTAAGATCTTTTTGGCATTTTAACTGATTTCACTACCCAATTTTGTGGTGTTGTTTTTAGTTTAATTTTATTCATTTGTTTTTAAACTCTTAAAACATACCTTAAATATTCTGCCTTACTGTTAAGAGCACTTCTGACCCATCAAAAAGAAAGGGATGCCTCTTCCAAACAATTTTCAAATTTCAGCCTTCACCGTTAACATTAACCAGCTTTCACCAAATCCTATTTCATGTCATTTGTTGCTGTTCAGTTGCTCAGTTATGTCTGACTCTTTGTGACCCATGGACTGCAGCATGCCAGGCTTCCCTGTCCATCACCACCTCTCAGAGCTGGCTTGAACTGATGTCCATTGAGTCTGTGATGCCATCCAACCCTCTCATCCTCTGTCATCCCTTCTCCTCCTGCTCTCACTCTTTCCCAGCATCAGGGTCTTTTTTAATGAGTTAGCTCTTTTTGCATCAGGTTGTCAAAGTATTGAAGCTTCAGCATCAGTCCTTCCAATGAATATTCAGAGTTAATTTCCTTTAGGATTGTCTGGTTTGATCTCCTTGCAGCCAAAGGATTCTCAAGAGTCTTCTCCAGTACCACAGGTTGAAAGCATCAGTTCTTTAGCGCTCAGCCTTCTTTATGGTCCAACTCTCACATCCATACATGACTACTGGAAAAACCATAGCTTTGACTATATAGACCTTTGTCGGCAAAGTGATGTCTCTGCTCTTTAATACACTGTCTAGGTTTGTCACAGCTTTTCTTCCAAAGAGCAAGTGTCTTTNAGCGCTCAGCCTTCTTTATGGTCCAACTCTCACATCCATACATGACTACTGGAAAAACCATAGCTTTGACTATATAGACCTTTGTCGGCAAAGTGATGTCTCTGCTCTTTAATACACTGTCTAGGTTTGTCACAGCTTTTCTTCCAAAGAGCAAGTGTCTTTTAATTTCATGGCTGCAGTTATTATCACAGCAACTTTTTATCCAAGCCATAATATATGGCCATGTGTGACCTATTACTCTGCTGTTCTTAGGTCCTTCTCAGTTTCAGAATTCAGAGACCTGCAATTCCCCTATTCTCAGGCTGTACAAAAAAAAATTGTAACCTCTCCACATTTGACAAAACATATCATTGTAAGTGAGATTAGTTTTGTAAACTCAAAAAAGTGTTAAAACTATTTGAATTTATGGAAACTATAATAGTAATCAAGTGCCCTGTCAACCTTGATTTCTGTGCTATGATCTGAACATGAGAGTGATATTATGATATGATTCCTTTTTTCCATGCCTCCTCTTTACTCCTCAACCCCAACCTACCTCTTATGGCCTGTTTACCACTACTCTCACATACAAATGACTCTGCTACATAAAGATTTTAGTTAAAACCCCAGGGACAGTTAATTCCCGTCATGCCCTTCGTCTCAAACGTAAGCTTTTTGTCACCCAACCTCTCTCAGATTCTTGTTCATTGACTCTGTCCTCTCCCCAAGGCTCATTTTTATCTAGCCCTACTCCTTCAGTAACACTTTCATGGTGCCTCAGGAATACTCTTTGCATAGTATCAAGTTCACATACTCTCTGAAGGGAAGTGAAGCATTACAAACACACACACACACACACACACACACACACACACACACACAATAAAACCAACAAATACCCAGAATAAAATCCACACAAACTATTAGAAGTAACTTTAGGAGGCCGCTACAGCACCACTTTTCCAAGAGACCTTCCAGACTATAGTGGTTCAAATTTTGTGACACCTTGAACTAATTTTTTCTCATCAGTTAGCTTCTCTACATAATGGTACCTAAACATCACATGAGGTCTTGGAACTGAACACATGCAAAGATAAAGCCTGTACAAATGCTGATTGAGATAAAGCATGTATATTTATAAAATCATTGCTAAGTGAATTTTAGAAATGGAATGTAGAATCCAAAACAGCAAGAACCCCATGCCCAGAAAGAATAGACCCAAAGTGCACTCCTTTTTTACTCTTGATCCCACTGGTAGCTCGTTTTCAAGTTACAATGTCCATACATCATCATGATAAAGAGTGGGAGGATAACAGCTTGAATCTCTTTGCTCTGTTGGAATAAGGGATCCTGGAATGGGCTGTGGCCTTTAAGGGAGGCACAGGCCCTCAAACCAGAAACTCACATTTATCAGACAGCCCTCTCCTTTAGAGATTCCTTTATTCAGATGTTAATGTTTTGGAGTATTTGTTAACAGGGAATGTGATGGGGAGAGGTTGCGCCTGGAGGAAACCTGACTAACTTTGCCCCCAAATCCCAAACTAGTCTGTTTAAGCACTGTGCCCCCTTCCCAGAGTCAGGGGACCCTATCATATGACTTCAGCACCTGGTCATTGGTTAGTGGACCGTGGTGGTTGCCTTTCCCAGAGCCAGTTATGGGCTGGCCTGTAACCTAATAGGTTAGGTGTCTCAGACAATTCAATGTACCTGGGTGATGGGAAATAGCTGAACCAATCATATCTTCTTTCAGGGCTTCCAAAAATGAGACAGACATTAGAAGAGTCCATTTACAAGCAGCAGCAGGAGCAGTAGAAACAGTGATGCTGAGGAGGTGATNGTTGTCCTGGATCTTCACAGCTACTTTAAAGTTACTGCTTTTATTCCCTTGTGCAGAGTCCCTTTTTTTTCTGAGAAATTCAAGCCAAGTGATTATATTACTCTTCAAAAAAAAAAAAAAAAACAACAACAAATTCTGTTGTGGTATAACTGACATGTTATTTTCATATGACCACATGATTTGATATTTATGTGTTCTGAAATGATTACATTTTGTTCAGTTAACATTCATCACCATATATACTTACATTTTCCTTGTAATTAGAAGTTTTAAGATTCACTTTCTTAGCAGTNAAAAAAAAAAAAAAAACAACAACAAATTCTGTTGTGGTATAACTGACATGTTATTTTCATATGACCACATGATTTGATATTTGTGTGTTCCGAAATGATTACATTTTGTTCAGTTAACATTCATCACCATACATACTTACATTTTCCTTGTAATTAGAAGTTTTAAGATTCACTTTCTTAGCAGTTTTCCAGTATGACATAGAGCAGTATTAACTGTAGTTACCATGTTGTGCATATATCCTCATGAGGTATTTATAATAGCTAGAAGTTTATTATTTTTGACCCCTGTCACCCATTCAGCTCACACTCTAACCTCTACCTCAGGCAACTGCCAATCTGTTCTATTTATAATAAGCTTAAGGGTTTTGTTTTTAAAATTCCTCAGAAAAGTAAGATCATATGGTTTTCATCTTTGTTTGGCTTTTTTCACTTACCATAGGCCTTTTGTGTCTATCTGTGTTGTTGCAAATGGCAGGATTCCCTCCTTTTTATGGCTGAATAATACCTCATTGTATATATAAACCACATATCATTTATCCATTCATCTCTAAAGAATACTTAAGTTGTTTGCATGTCTTGGGTATTGCAGTGAAATGCCGCAGTGAACATGGGAATGGCTGTATCTTTGCAAAGTTGTGGTTTCATTTTCTTCAGATGAATACTCAGAATTGGAATTTCTAGAGTGTATAGTTGTTCTATTTTTAGTTTTTTTTTTTTGTGAAACCTCCATACTATTTTCCATAGTGACTGCACTAATTTATTACTACCAATAGTGTGCAAGGATTCCCTTTTCCCACAGCCTCTCCAAC
The DNA here is from genome assembly GCA_006410615.1 of Neotragus moschatus. Taxonomy (NCBI): domain Eukaryota; kingdom Metazoa; phylum Chordata; class Mammalia; order Artiodactyla; family Bovidae; genus Neotragus; species Neotragus moschatus. The sequence continues at coordinate 14,366 of SJYA01001325.1, forward strand.
ACTTGTTTGATATTTTTTTGATAATAGCCATTCTGACAGGTGTGAATTGATATTGCATTATGGTTTTTGTTTGCATTTCCCTGATTAGTGATGTTGAGCACCTTGTTATGTGTCTGTTAGCCATCTATATCTTTTCTTTGGAAAACACCTATTCAAATCTATTTTTGTTTGTTTTTTGGAGTTGTATGAATTTTAAAATATATTTTGGGTATTAACCTCTTATAAGAAAATAGCAAATATTTTCTCTAGTTTTGTGGATTGGTCTTTTCATTTTGTTGATAGTGTCCTTGGCTATGCAGAAGCTTTTTAGTTCATGTCGTCCCACTTGTTTATTTTTGCTTTTGTTGCCTTTGCTTTTAGAGTTAGATCCAAAAAACCATCCCTAAGACCAGTGTAAAAATGCTTACTGCCTTTATTTTATTCTAGGAATTTTATGGTTTCAGGTCTTCAAGTATTCAACCCATTTTGCATTAATTTTGTGTATATTACAAAATGGTGGTCTAGTTTCATTCTTATGCATACATCTGTCCAGTTTTTACAACACCATGTGGGTTTATTTCTGGACATTTTCTATTGTATTGATCTATTGATCTATTGTATTGATCTATTGATCTATTGTCTTTTTATGCCAACACAGTCCTTTGATTACTCTAGCTCTAGTTTAAAATCAAGGAGCATGAGGTCTTTGGCTTTTCTCTTTCTCAGAATTGCTTTGGTTAATCAGTCTTGTCTGTGGTTCCACACAAATTTTAGGATTATTTGTTCTATTTCTATTNTTTCATTCTTATGCATACATCTGTCCAGTTTTTACAACACCATGTGGGTTTATTTCTGGACATTTTCTACTGTATTGATCTATTGATCTATTGTATTGATCTATTGATCTATTGTCTTTTTATGCCCACACACTCCTTTGATTACTCTAGCTCTAGTTTAAAATCAAGGAGCATGAGGTCTCTGGCTTTTCTCTTTCTCAAAATTGCTTTGGTTAATCAGTCTTGTCTGTGGTTCCACACAAATTTTAGGATTATTTGTTCTATTTCTATTAAAAATGTCATGGATATCTTGACAGGGATTGCATTGAATCTGTAGATTGCTTTGGGTAGTATGAACATTTTAACAATATTAATTCTTACAATCCATAGGTATAGAATATCTTTCTATTTATTTTTGTCGTGTTTAATTTCTTTCATCAGTGTCTTGTGGTTTTCATTGTAAGAGTTTCACTTCCTTGGTTAAATTTATTCTTTTTTATGTATTTGAAAATGAGATTGTTTCTTTAATTTCTCTTACAAATAGTTTGCTGTTAGTGTACCTAGATGAAACTGAGTTTTGTACATTGATTTAGTATCCTGCAATTCATGTATTAACGGACCGGATTGGACTGAATGAGCCAATACCTGTAAATGCCTATCTGTGTGCTCAGTTGCTTAGTCATGTCCTGCTCTTTGAGATCCCATGGACTGTAGCTCGTCAGGCTCCTCTGACTAGGTGATTTTCCCAGCAAGAATACTGAAGCAGGTTGCCATTTCCTACTCCAGGGGTCTTGCTGGCCCAGGGGTTGAACCCGTATTTCTTGTGCCCCTTGCCTTGGCAGGCGGATTCATTATCACTGTACCACCTGGGAAGATAACAGTTCTTTTGGTGGAGTCTTTAGGGTTTTCTATCTATAATATCCTGTCATCTGAAAATAGGGCTTTCCAGGTGGCACTGTGGTAAAAATCCCCTTGCAAATGAAGGAGACCCAAGATGTAAGAGGCATAGGAGACTTGCATTTGATATTTGGGAGGAGGAGCCTGGCAGTCTACAGTCTAGGGGTCACCAAGATTCAGACATGACTGAGCACACACACACACACCTGCAAATAGTGACAGGTTCACTTCTTCCTTTTTGTTTTGGATGCTTTTTTTCTTTCTTTTTGTTGCCTAATTGCTCTGGCTAGGACTTCCAATACTGTGTTGAATGAAAGTGGTTAAGAGTAGACATGCCTGTCTTCTGGTCTTAGAGGAAATTCTTTCAGCTTTTCATCATTGAGAATGATGTTAGCTGCCGGTTTGTCATANTACCATGTTGTGCATATATCCTCATGAGGTATTTATAATAGCTAGAAGTTTATTATTTTTGACCCCTGTCACCCATTCAGCTCACACTCTAACCTCTACCTCAGGCAACTGCCAATCTGTTCTATTTATAATAAGCTTAAGGGTTTTGTTTTTAAAATTCCTCAGAAAAGTGAGATCATATGGTTTTCATCTTTGTTTGGCTTTTTTCACTTACCATAGGCCTTTTGTGTCTATCTGTGTTGTTGCAAATGGCAGGATTCCCTCCTTTTTATGGCTGAATAATACCTCATTGTATATATAAACCACATATCATTTATCCATTCATCTCTAAAGAATACTTAAGTTGTTTGCATGTCTTGGGTATTGCAGTGAAATGCCGCAGTGAACATGGGAATGGCTGTATCTTTGCAAAGTTGTGGTTTCATTTTCTTCAGATGAATACTCAGAATTGGAATTTCTAGAGTGTATAGTTGTTCTATTTTTAGTTTTTTTTTTTTGTGAAACCTCCATACTATTTTCCATAGTGACTGCACTAATTTATTACTACCAATAGTGTGCAAGGATTCCCTTTTCCCACAGCCTCTCCAACACTTGTTTGATATTTTTTTGATAATAGCCATTCTGACAGGTGTGAATTGATATTGCATTATGGTTTTTGTTTGCATTTCCCTGATTAGTGATGTTGAGCACCTTGTTATGTGTCTGTTAGCCATCTATATCTTTTCTTTGGAAAACACCTATTCAAATCTATTTTTGTTTGTTTTTTGGAGTTGTATGAATTTTAAAATATATTTTGGGTATTAACCTCTTATAAGAAAATAGCAAATATTTTCTCTAGTTTTGTGGATTGGTCTTTTCATTTTGTTGATAGTGTCCTTGGCTATGCAGAAGCTTTTTAGTTCATGTCGTCCCACTTGTTTATTTTTGCTTTTGTTGCCTTTGCTTTTAGAGTTAGATCCAAAAAACCATCCCTAAGACCAGTGTAAAAATGCTTACTGCCTTTATTTTATTCTAGGAATTTTATGGTTTCAGGTCTTCAAGTATTCAACCCATTTTGCATTAATTTTGTGTATATTACAAAATGGTGGTCTAGTTTCATTCTTATGCATACATCTGTCCAGTTTTTACAACACCATGTGGGTTTATTTCTGGACATTTTCTATTGTATTGATCTATTGATCTATTGTATTGATCTATTGATCTATTGTCTTTTTATGCCAACACAGTCCTTTGATTACTCTAGCTCTAGTTTAAAATCAAGGAGCATGAGGTCTTTGGCTTTTCTCTTTCTCAGAATTGCTTTGGTTAATCAGTCTTGTCTGTGGTTCCACACAAATTTTAGGATTATTTGTTCTATTTCTATTAAAAATGTCATGGATATCTTGACAGGGATTGCATTGAATCTGTAGATTGCTTTGGGTAGTATGAACATTTTAACAATATTAATTCTTACAATCCATAGGTATAGAATATCTTTCTATTTATTTTTGTCGTGTTTAATTTCTTTCATCAGTGTCTTGTGGTTTTCATTGTAAGAGTTTCACTTCCTTGGTTAAATTTATTCTTTTTTATGTATTTGAAAATGAGATTGTTTCTTTAATTTCTCTTACAAATAGTTTGCTGTTAGTGTACCTAGATGAAACTGAGTTTTGTACATTGATTTAGTATCCTGCAATTCATGTATTAACGGATCGGATTGGACTGAATGAGCCCATACCTGTAAATGCCTATCTGTGTGCTCAGTTGCTTAGTCATGTCCTGCTCTTTGAGATCCCATGGACTGTAGCTCGTCAGGCTCCTCTGACTAGGTGATTTTCCCAGCAAGAATACTGAAGCAGGTTGCCATTTCCTACTCCAGGGGTCTTGCTGGCCCAGGGGTTGAACCCGTATTTCTTGTGCCCCTTGCCTTGGCAGGCGGATTCATTATCACTGTACCACCTGGGAAGATAACAGTTCTTTTGGTGGAGTCTTTAGGGTTTTCTATCTATAATATCCTGTCATCTGAAAATAGGGCTTTCCAGGTGGCACTGTGGTAAAAATCCCCTTGCAAATGAAGGAGACCCAAGATGTAAGAGGCATAGGAGACTTGCATTTGATATTTGGGAGGAGGAGCCTGGCAGTCTACAGTCTAGGGGTCACCAAGATTCAGACATGACTGAGCACACACACACACACCTGCAAATAGTGACAGGTTCACTTCTTCCTTTTTGTTTTGGATGCTTTTTTTCTTTCTTTTTGTTGCCTAATTGCTCTGGCTAGGACTTCCAATACTGTGTTGAATGAAAGTGGTTAAGAGTAGACATGCCTGTCTTCTGGTCTTAGAGGAAATTCTTTCAGCTTTTCATCATTGAGAATGATGTTAGCTGCCGGTTTGTCATACATAGTGTTTATTATGTTGAAGTATGTTCCCTCTATACACACTTTTTTGATGAGTGTTTTTATCACTAATGGAAGACAAATTTTTGTCGAATGCTTTCTCTTCATCTACGGAGTTGATTATATACTTTTCATTCATTTTTAAGGTGATATTTAGTATTGATTTGCAGATGTTGAAATATCCTTTCATCTGTGGGATAAATCCTACTTGATTATGTTGTATGATCTTTTTAAGGTATTGTTTATTTTGGTTTGTTAATATTTTGCTGAGGATTTTTGCATCTACATTCATGAAGGATATTGTTTTGTAGTTTTATTTTCTTGTGAGGTTCTTAGCTGGCACTGGTCTCATAAGTGAATATGGAAATGTTCCCTCTTTTTCTGTTTCCAGAAGAGCTTGAGAGGAATTGGTATTATTCTTTGAATATTTGGTAGAATTCATCAGGGAAGCTAATTGGTCCTCAACTTTGCTTGGGGACCAACTTTTGTTTGATTACTGATTTAATTTTGTTACTGGTAATCAATCAGTTCAGGTTTTTCTTTCTGATTTAGTCTAGGGAGATTTTATGTTTCCAGGAATTTGTCCATGTCTTCTACGTTGTCCAGTGCATGATTCTTTGTAGCAGTCTCTTATTATTCGTTGTGTTTCTGTTGTAATGTCTCCTCTTTCATTTCTGATTTTATTGAGCCCTTTCTCTTTTTTACTTTATGAGTCTAAAGGTTTGTCAATTGTGCTTATTCTTTCAGAAAACTTGTCTTAACCTCATTGATCTTTTTATTGTATTTTTCATTTCCATGTCATTTATTTCCACTCTGATCTTTATTTCCTTCCTTCTGCTAACTTTGGGCTTCATTTGTTCTACTTTTTCTAGCTCCATGAGATATAAAGTTAGATTATTTGAGATTTGTCTTGTTTCTTCATGTAGGTATTTATCACTATGAANTAACCTCACTGATCTTTTTATTGTATTTTTCATTTCCATGTCATTTATTTCCACTCTGATCTTTATTTCCTTCCTTCTGCTAACTTTGGGCTTCATTTGTTCTACTTTTTCTAGCTCCATGAGATATAAAGTTAGATTATTTGAGATTTGTCTTGTTTCTTCATGTAGGTATTTATCACTATGAAGTGATTTCACTGCATCCCATAGTTTTGGTGTATTGTACTTCTATTTTCATTTTTCTCATTGTATTTTTACTTTCTCTTTTGATTAGCTGTAC
>SJYA01001326.1:0-18291 GCA_006410615.1 Neotragus moschatus
GTGAAAAATACCGCTGGTAGCTTGATAGGAATAGCATTGAATCTGTAGATTGCTTTGGGAAGTATACTAGGAGAGCCTTTTAAACACAGTTTCATGCTTGATACAAACACGGCTAGCTTCAGATTTCTCTTCTTTTAGGCAGGGATGCTGATAAGCATAGAAGGGAAAACTGGGAAATATATTGACATATGTCACTGTCTACAAATATTTTCCCAGAATGAGAAGAAAATGCATCGTCAGGAAAACCCAGCTCAAGTGAATTTTTGTATGTATTTCTGAAAATTTGCTCTTTTAGAAGTTACTTCTTGTCTGAGGCAAAGCCTCTCCCACATTAGTTCCAAGATTTTCTCTTCCTACTGGACTCTCCCTCTAGTTATTACTTAATTTGTGTTTTCTTTCTCATCATAAAAAGAATGCCATAACTATGAGGTGGCACTCTTTACCAAGGTAATCCCAAGTAGAGTATTCCTGTTTTGCCTTGATTCTGATTTTTCATATAGTGTGTTAGGTCTGATATGTACTTGGATTCCTTCACTTTGGCAGTTAAACATATGAAAACAATTCAGAGTTCTATGTGTATTCTCTAAAGTTTGGCTGACCTGGAGTAGTTTGTTTTGAATTTACTATATTAATTCCACTTATGAAAAGTGAAAGTAATAGGTTAGGTACATCCAAACTTAAGCCATGTTCCTTTTCCTGAGCAATAAATTTCCATCTTTGAATCTTTCCTCTAGTTAATGAATTATATTCAGGAATTTGACAATGAAGATCATATATTTTTAAAATTATATATTAGTTAAAATAGAAGATAACCAAGTGATGTGGACTCTACAATTCCAACTTTATAAATTTATTTACACTAAAAGGCTAAGAGATATCTGTAAAATAAAAATGATTTTTGTAGTTAGGATATGGGATTTTGTGTGAGTTTTATAACATAAACATTAATATTATTAATATTCTTTTAGTTTTTAAAGACCCTTAAATATACAACTAAAATAATACTGAGTTTCATGTGATATAATATTTGCTTTTTAAAATTATAAGTACCTGATGGATAAAAAAGTATTATAGAATTTTTGAAATTAGTAAATTGGATTTGAATAGAGTGTTTTATTTATTTATTTATTTTTAATTTTAATTTTTACTTTATTTTACTTCACAATACTGTATTGGTTTTGCTATACATTGACATGAATCCATCACAGGTGTACATGTGTTTTATAAAAGGCAACTTTTTTTAAAAAAGGTAACCTTACTGTTCTAGAGTTTGACAATTCACAAACCTGCTTTTTCAAAGAGAACACCAATTAAACAGATATGAAGAATTTTAGCTAGAAGATAACTGTAGGGAAGAAGATTCCACACTCTGTCTGCATCTCTTCATTTTTCCTCCCTGGACCTCCAAATGGAAACTCCCCACAACATGCCAGCTGTCTCACTGGGCGTGATGGAAAAGGAACACATGCCCCTATTTTCACCACGTAATTCCTTCTTTCTTTCCCTCCCATGGAAAGAAATGACTTATATGTATGTTAGGATCAGTGTTAATCTGGCATTTATTAAAATGTTCTTTCCTTTTAAAAAGATATTAACATTTCCTTCCTGTTCACTGTTATTTGTTAAGTCTGTTTTTCAGACTGTGTTTTTTCTTGCCTTTTGGCAAGGTTCGTAATATTTGTTGAAAGTCAAGAGGCATGTTGTATTGGGGAATAGGAACTAAGGAAAATAGGCCTTTAGCATGACAATTTATGTAACTAAGAAGAGCACGGCTTATTTAATGTTTATATTAGCTTTAGGCTGAGGCTTAAAATTCCTCTAGTGATCTTGTGCTCTTCCTCCCCTTTTGGCTCTAGGGCCTCCTTCCGCTCCTACAGCTTCTAGGATATCTCTTGTACCTTACCACTCTTACAATTGCGCGGCTGCTGTCTAATGTGATTATCCTGGAGCTTCCTTAGAAGAGTAGCAGAGGGAGGGGGGCATTCTGTGATTTTCCAGTTAAGCCTTTAGGGCGACTTGCATACTGGGGCTGCGGCCTTCACAAGTGTTTCAGACTTTCCTTCACTGGTATAATAATTTTCTCCCTGCACGACTGTGGGTGCAGCTTCAGGTCAACTTCCTTAAAGCCTGGTCCACCACTTAGGACAATTCTTCCCCTCTTAGGTCACCAAGGAGGGCTGGAGGAGCTGGAGGAAAGGAATTACATCACCTGAACAGTGCTCTGGCAAAGAGGTTCTTTGTGAAGAATACTGGTTCACAAAGGGTCCAGGAAAAACCATTGATTTACAATGTGTCCATTTGTTTCTTATTGTAAAGATGGAATCAGTTATTTCCAAGGTCTCTAACATATAAGAAACCTGAAGTCCTCACATGTTATTTTTCATCAGAAGCATTAATATTACTTTACTTAAATTTAACAGTATAAAAATAGAAGTTAAGGAATTCATTAGCTTTACTAAGAAAAATATTTTGAAAAACACTTAATGTTGGAATGATTATTTCATACATGTATTCTCCTCTTTTTACATCATATTACTGAATACTTATTTGAGAAAATTAGGAAATTAATCCATTTATGTTTCATTTCACTTTATCATTTATGCCCCAATATTTTTTGCTACTTCTGATGTAACTTTCATTTTGACAGTGTTTTTATTTATTTTTTTCTATTCTTTTCCAGATTTCTGCCATTGTGCTATTTATCTCCCTCTGTAACTTCTAGTTTCTTTCTTCTTTGAGCCCGTTTCTGGAAATATCATACTGTTGCCAACTCCTTTGATTCTATGACTATCTACATTTTTCCTTGGTACTCTCAGGAAATTCCTCTTGTGATATACGTACTTCATGTGCTTTTGTTCATCGTTTTCATCTTCTTTTCAGGAGAAAAAAAATAGCCATATTTTAAGCACAGCTTATCTCTTGATTTCTTTCATATTTGTATTCACTTTTGAATGGCGCTGGGTATATGTTTGAGAAAAGCAGTTTGGGGAAAGGAGGGAGGCAGAGCTCCAGTAATCTGTTGTGTCGACATTAGCTTGGTGCCTCTTACCAAATCTATCATTTCCTTTGCCCAGGGAGAAAGTCTCTTCCAAAGCTTTTGGCATTCAGGGTGTCAGCATGTCTCACGGCTAAGTGCTTTAGTTCAAAGTTTCTCTTCGTCATGTTCACTGCCTGCCTGGCCTTTTTCTATGACATTTACTCTTGGCAACTTCCTTTGGCTAAAGGGCTAGATTATAGAAAAATAAATGTCTTGACAGCACAATTTAATTTTTCAGCTCCACTTGCACTGCTGTTCTGAATTGTCACACTGGGTAACTAGAGGGAAAACTCACTTCTGCCTCAGGCCACTCAACCTCAGTCCTCTCCATTTTAATCAAAGAATCAATATAGATATTCTTTCCTAACTGTCAGTCTTAATATCAGAAAAACTGCTTCCAGCTGGGGTGAGAGGGGCCTGTTGGTCACCGTGCAGATTTGTTCTTTGTTTGAGCAACATTTTCCAGTATCTGGCAGAATATCATTCATTGACTCTGATTGGAATTGTGGTCTTGTTTTACTTTACTTTCTTGCTGCTACTTTTATGAGTCAGAGGAAGTAGAATAGATAATGGGAGAAAAATATCACTCTGATCTCTGAAATAATTTTAATTTACCAGTTAAGTAATGCTGCCAGGATAAACAACAGAAACACAATGAATACCACTCCTCTTTTCTTCATTATACTTAGGAGTTTTCAGATATAAGTAAATTTTGGCTTTGAAATGTACTATGAAATAATGGAAGCAAATTTTGAGGTTAATCTAAATGTGTTTGTGTCACAGTAGAAATTAGCAACAAGAACCTTTTGTTGGTAAGACTTCCGTCTCAACTTATTCTGTGGAGATTTTTATGAAATTCTAGGATACTCCTCAGAGCACACAAGCAGATGAGTCTGTTTCCTAAGCAATTTGAAAAGCCTGTGAAATAATACAAGTAAGNGTAAATTTTGGCTTTGAAATGTACTATGAAATAATGGAAGCAAATTTTGAAGTTAATCTAAATGTGTTTGTGTCACAGTAGAAATTAGCAACAAGAACCTTTTGTTGGTAAGACTTCCATCTCAACTTATTCTGTGGAGATTTTTATGAAATTCTAGGATACTAGGCCTCAGAGCACACAAGCAGATGAGTCTGTTTCCTAAGCAATTTGAAAAGCCTGTGAAATAATACAAGTAAGCTCTCAGAGACCATCAGCATTTTTCTTTCCTTCTATAATATTATCTTGAGAGTTACTGGAACTGCTTTTGTATTACTATCTCTATTTTTATATACCCTCCCTGAAGGGTAGATAAACTCTAGAACAGAATAAAGGTCAAGTGCCTTTTAAAGATAAACATGTTTAATCTATGAAGAGGCTAACATATAAGAAGGACCATATTTTACATTATTAATTTTATTATAAAATGTAAATAGATAATGAAAGAAGCAAATAGTTTCTTTGTTCTAGAGTAGTATAAATATAAAAATAGCATTATTGTTCAAAGTGGAAAAAGCATCAGTACCTCCTTCAGAGGCACAGGTTCATTCCGGTTCTTTTGAGACCTAGTATGTATGTTGTATGTGAGTTGTCTAAACATTCCACAAGGACACTTGTGCAAATATAAATAGATATCAATAACTTTTCTGTATCTACACTGAGGAAAAGCCAGCTAGTTGTAATATAATTAGNGTGGAAAAAGCATCAGTACCTCCTTCAGAGGCACAGGTTCATTCCGGTTCTTTTGAGACCTAGTATGTATGTTGTATGTGAGTTGTCTAAACATTCCACAAGGACACTTGTGCAAATATAAATAGATATCAATAACTTTTCTGTATCTACACTGAGGAAAAGCCAGCTAGTTGTAATATAATTAGAGGTCACAGTATGTTTACTGCCTTTTGTTATTACCATGCTTATCTGAAAAAGTGCCTAAAGACATTTTTTGCTGTTAACTGAATATTGTGTAACCTCATAACAATTTTCTATAAAATTATAAGTGATAAAATCAGAGTACTAAAATATTGTATCAATCACAGGAAATAAATTTAGATTCCATTAACTCTTGAAAATGCTGGAGTTCCAGCTTTCTGAATTAAAAAAAAATAATAATAATTTTGAGAATATTTTTATCTTTAGCTAAAATTCTATAAAGTATTATATGGAATGCTGTAATCTAGGAAAAATATAAATATGATTAATATTATATGTACTGTGAGTCAATTCTAGATAATTTTCAAGACCAAAAAGACACTCTATTCCTAAGCTATCATCCCCTTAACCCCTTTTTCCCCAGGAGTAAAATAATCACTTGTCTATCTGATATCTCTAAAATTTTAACTATCCTGGTCATTTCATATAAATTGAATCATATAATAGGTAGTCTTTTGTCCCTGGATTATTTTCACAGCATAAGGTTTTTAAGGTTAATCTGTATTGTAGCACATATAAGCGCTAAATTCTTTTCAATGGCTGAATAATAATATTCCATTGTATTTACATACTACATTTTGTTTATTCACTCATCTGTTGGTGGACTTTTTCACTATTGTTGATATTGCTGTCATGAAAATTATGGAGTAAGTTTTCTTTGAACATCTGATTTAAGTTATTTTGGTTATATAACTAAAAATGGAACTGTTGAGTCAAAGGTAAATCTATGTTTAAATTTTTGAGGAACCACCAGATGTTTTCCATAGCAGCTACATTAGTTTACATTCCCAACAACAATGTTCAAGCATTCGAATTTCTCCACATCCTTGAAAATACTTGTTATTATTATTAAAAAAATTATTATCCTACTCATCCTAGTGTCTTGTAATTTTGATTTGTGACTCCCTAGTGACTAATGAAGAGAAGGCAATGGCACCCCACTCCAGTACTCTTGCCTGGAAAATTCCTTGGATGGAGGAGCCTGGAAGGCTGCAGTCCATGGGGTTGCAAAGAGTTGGACACAACTGAGTGACTTTACTTTCACTTTTCACTTTCATGCATTGGAGAAGGAAATGGCAACCCACTCCAGTATTCTTGCCTGGAGAATCCCAGGGACAGAGGAGCCTGGTGGGCTGCTGTCTATGGGGTCACACAGAGTCAGACACAACTGAAGCGACTTAGCAGCAGCAGCAGTGACTAATGATATTTAGTATCTTTTCATGTGGTTGTTGGCTGTTTGTATATATTTTTTAAAATAAAATGTTTGTTAAAATCTTTTACCTACTGTTTAAGTCAAGTGTGTGCCCTTTTGTTTTTGAGTTGTAAAAATACTTTCTATATTCTGGATAGTAGACTCATATCAGATATAAGATTTGCAAATATTTTCTCCCCTTCTGTGGATTTTTGTTTTAAACTTTCTTGATAGTGTCCTTTGAAATACAGAGTTTTTAATTTTTACAAACTCCACCTTACCTTTCTATGTTTCATTGCCTGTGGTTTCATTGCCATAGCTAAGAGCTCATTGACAATCTGCAGTCACAAAAATTTATTCCAATATTTTATAGGTCTTAGCTCTGACATTTAGGTCTTTAAGCAAACTTTTGTAAATGGTGTAAGAATCCAACTTTGTTCTTTTACCAGCCAGTTGGTTAGTGATTAACTTTCACACTTAAGTTTTACATGTCAGTTTTTGCAAATGAGTTATGAGAACTGTGGAGAATTCTGTATTACTTACATCTGCATTCTTATCGTCTATAATGTTGCCTGTGGATTATAAACCTACTTGACTGAAATATGTAGAATTAATAAATAATATACTATTTAATATTAAGAAGGAATAGTTTTTGTACAGCCTATCCAACGTATGAAAAATTTTCTAATTATGCAAATATGTTAAAATATGCTAGCGATAAATTTATATGACTTACCAAATTGTACGAATTATTTTAATAAAATAGAAAATAATAATTCTAATGTAGCGATTCTACAACTATGAAACACTTCAGTTCAGTTGCTCAGTCGTGTCCGACTCTTTGCGACCCCATGAATCGCAGCACGCCAGGCCTCCCTGTCCATCACTAACTCCCGGAGTTCACTCAGACTCACGCCCATNAGGCCTGGTGTGCTGCGATTCATGGGGTCACAAAGAGTTGGACACGACTGAGTGACTGAACTGAGCTGAACTGAATCGCAGTGTTTTGCTAAAATATTCACAGCTGATCAACAATCCATTGACAGGCATTTTCGAAACATGTCAGAGAATACTCTAGAGGATTCACTCTATATAAGATTGTTCCACAGATAGTATTTTAAGTCAAATTATGACTTTTTTCCATAATACACTATCATTCTTGGATCTACCACATGATCCAGTTGGCCAGCATTTAACACTTAATTGTTAAGTATATTCATCCTGAAATTTAACTTCCTTGTACTTATCTTTGTTTGTGTAAATATCCGTAAACAGGCAGACTTCTATCTGGAAGTCTTATTACACTAAGAAACTTAGATACAAGGCACTTTAAAATTCAAGCTATTTTCATATGCTGTTACTGAATAAAGAAAAATGAGAACTATTTGGTGAATAAAGACTCTTCAGTCATTTTCTCACATAGTAACAGGATGCTGTTTACACCTACACAGCCTTTCCCTGGCTGATTTTATTTCTTTGTTCAGTAGGAAGTAATTACACTGCAGTTTTATTGCTGCAGATATTTCCAGATGCCATCAAGATGAGAGCGCTAAAGTCACACCACTCTAGGCAGCAGACAAAGGCAAACAGTTAATCAAACTGTGACCGTGATTAGCTGGATAAAAAGTGGTCGTTTCTAGTAGTTCTGCAGCACCTGCATTTCCTCAGAATGTAGCTCTGGAGCATGTTCGGTCGACTCAGCAAATTCCAATATTGCAATTAAGGAATAAAGTAAAGCATTTTAGAGAAGAAGATTAGCAGAGGCACAAAATGCAGACTTGAAAGGAAAACAGTGTTTAAAAAAATTGTGTAAACTTATAATTTTGTGTATAAAACGGGCAAATGTCTGTAATAATCTCACAAAATCATCCTTAAACTGTGAGGAAGACAAACATTTGGAAGCCATGGTAATGGTGAGAATCCTGCAAGATGAACTGCCTGTAGGAAAGGAAAAGAGATGGAATACGTATAATGCATCTGAAGAATATTAAATATGGATTAAGGTTGTATTAACATAACGAAATAACCAGTCAGACTTGAAAAATGAGTATTGCCCTTTCACAGTTTCTAATAATTATGTCATTGAGTAGCAGGCAGTTCTTGTTGGCATTATACACACCCAACACGGATATGCTTACTATCTTTATGTCAGAAACGTGAAAACTAAAATGCAAAGTATACATTGCATAGAGGACTTGAAAGATGTCTACTGAGCTCTTAAATTCAAATAATCAGAGCTTTGATCAAAAATTAAAGTAATATATTATCTGCATATTTGAACAAAGTAACAGGGGGCTAGAAATTTATAAAATTGTAAATCTAAGTCTATGATACAGAATTTCAACTGCACAGAGCACATATGTGTCAAGGAGCTTTTCTTCATTCATCCATGAATGACCAGTCTGAATTTTAACATATGTTCAAATTCCCAGTACTGACTCAACCATGACAGGGCATCCTCAATCATCCAGATTAGGAGTTTGGCAGAGTTTCAGGCCATTGAGGAGTCTCAGCGTAGAGAAGGCATTTGGTACAAAATAGCACCTTTACTGTCATCAGTGCTCCAAGAATCCACGAAGTAATCAGACTAGGTCTAGAATTCAGCAATTTTACAAAAATTTTTCCTACACATGGCAGAAAGAATAGTCCAGAAGACCCCTGAGAATAGATGGTAGACAGTTTGAATCTGAAGTTACAAGGAAAGAAGTCCTTATCAATCAGTCAACTGAGGTTCAGCTCACCCATCTGAGTCTCTNTCAGCAATTTTACAAAAATTTTTCCTACACATGGCAGAAAGAATAGTCCAGAAGACCCCTGAGAATAGATGGTAGACAGTTTGAATCTGAAGTTACAAGGAAAGAAGTCCTTATCAATCAGTCAACTGAGGTTCAGCTCACCCATCTGAGTCTCTGGGCCTTTTAGACTAAATGTGCTCAGTTGAAACTCAAGAAGTTTATTAAACCATACTCTACCTAGTTTCTGGAAATAATAAGCACTTATACTTAAGGAGAAAAAACAGTTTAAACAAGATGAGGAAAGATTAAGCACACCTAAACTATGATGAGTTTTCCTCAATCACTTCCATGAGGCCCTGAATACAGAGTAGATGTGGCCCTTATCATGTGGAAAATTCCAATATAATGCATGGCTGAGAAAAATAAAATGAATTGGGGTCTGACGTTGGAAGGGAGGTAAGGACAAGAATCTGCTACTTTTGCTTTAGTTTCAAAACAAAAAATGAAATTGATAGCTCAGAGTGATCTATCATAATCACCAGATAGGATGGTACCACTGCAGGGCTGATGGGTATCAAAAAAATGACCTAACTGGTAAGGAGGAATTTCCTAAGCTTGAGAGTGACAACTATCTCAATGAACTGTTTCAGAATTACTATTTTTATTGAAGTCTCCTTGACAGACATTTTTCATTCGCGTAAAAACACATTTCTTTTAAGATTCAAATAAAACAGTATTAAAATTGTGTGTGTGTGTGTGTGTGTGTGTGTGTGTGTGTGTGTGTTGAGGTAGGGAATACATATAAAAAAATAAACAATAGACTCCACTGTATATATATATATATTTATATGGGATATGGACTTTTCCTTTGTATTTGATTCAGAACATAACAATGACTCCAGAGTAATGGTTTAGTCTTTTACTTGCTTACTTGCACAACACTCTCTCCTTTTTTCTAAGCATTGAAAAGTATTTAAATCATTCAATGTAAATACAGTGAATTTTCTAAACTTCATAGTTTTGGTACATTATTAGAGGAATGTTTTACAAATTTCTGCTTTCTTTTTGTTTGTTTGCTTTTAAATTTTTAGTTCACTTGTGGTAAGATCATGGCATCTGGTCCCATCACTTCATGGGAAATAGATGGGAAAACAGTGGAAACAGTGGCAGACTTTACTTTGGGGGCTCCAAAATCACTGCAGATGGTGACTGCAGCCATGAAATTGAAAGATGTTTACTCCTTGGAAGAAAAATTATGACCAACCTAGACAGGATATTAAAAAGCAGAGACACTACTTTGTCAACAAAGGTCCACCTAGTCAAGGCTATGGCTTTTCCAGTGGTCAGGTATGGAAGTGGGAGATGGTCTGTGAAGAAAGCTGAGCACAGAAGAATTGATGCTTTTGAACTGTGGGTGTTGAAAAGACTCTTGAGAATATCCTGGACTGCAAGGAGATGCAACCAGTCCATCCTAAAGGAGATCAGTCCTGGGTATTCATTGGAAGGACTGATGTTGAAGCTGAAACTTGAATAGTTTGGCCAACTGATGCAAAGAGCTGAGTCATTGGAAAAGACCCCAATGCTGGAAAAGATTGAGGGTAGGAGGAGAAGGGGACAACAGAGGATGAGATGGTTGGATAGCATCACCAACTCAATGGACATGGGTTTGGATGGACTCTGGGAGTTGGTGATGGACAGGGAGGCCTGGTGTGCTGTGGTTTGTGGGGTCACAAAGAGTCGGACACAACTGAGTGACTGAACTGAACTGAGCTAAAACAAGTAGACTGCCAGTTTCCTCTCCAGCAAAAATGGGTTTATTTAGATCAACAAAGACTTAAATTGGGGTTTGTGACCATAGGGTGCCACATGCTAGTTTCCACACAGTAAGGAGAGGAAAACTTTCTTAAAGAGAGGGAAAAGAAGTTGGGAGGGTTATATTAAACAAAGAGTATGCTGGAGGAAATAAGAGTTCAAAGTATAGGTGCTTTTCATTGGCTGAATTGTGACAATCTCTCATTGACTGAACTCTTACTAAGTAAGAAGAAAGTTTTCTTCTTCCTGCTGGGCTCTGCTACTGTAGACTCTGAGATTGTCCCCTTCTCCCTTCCTGATTCTATTTCAATTGAGGTTTCTGTTTAATAATTTTTACAGCTCTATGAAAATATGCCCAATGATGGACTTGATACCTTGAGAGATGAAAAAGGAGAGCATGGTGCATACTTCCTAACCACAAACAGTAGATGAAGGACCCAGTTCTGTGGGTGAAAAAATGACTGCTTAAACAGGGTATCAGAGTAAATGGGATGAGCCAAGCAGAGCTTCCTAAAGAGCTAGAAGATTTAAAGTGAGAAGCATTAATATTAGGCAGGCTTAGACAGCCAATCAATATTATTTTTTAGCTGTCAAGAGATGAATTCCTAAATCACAGATCAAAAAATCAAATTAACATCAATGCATATCTCAGCCCCCCGCAATAAAGATATATCTGTTCCAAATTGTCAACAGTATAGCTGTTAAGAAACTGATTGAAACAGAATAGGTGCAACCTTTCATTTTATTTTTTTCAAAGTTCTTTATTTCTGGATTTCCCTAATCTCTCAGAGTGTAACCTGTCTGAATTTCCTCTTTCTCTTTTTCTCATTTCTTCTTTCTCTCTTTCTCTAATGAACCTATTTTGATGAAGATCCAGTTATATTTTAATGGAAAAGGACATCTTGTAATTAGAAGTGAGGACCACAAGTTGTCAGAGATAAAAGAATAAATCAAGAAATAGTGTAGTAAAAGTTGCATCAGCAAGACCAAAAAATTGACTCAGATATATTTTTAAAATATTTAAAATTTTCATAAAAGTGAATGGAAAGATTGAAGATGACTATTTCTAAAACTTCATGAGAGTCAGCTTCAGCAACTATAAACAGTGATAGCAACCAGCATCAGTGAGTACAAAGGATATTGCGTTCACCTGTATACATACACCTTGAAGTATCAAATTCTTTCTTCTCCATTTCCTCAATTAATCTTTGTCAGGAAACACTTGGATTTCAATTACTCATACTCTTTTGTCTTTGCTTCTATTATTTTAAGCAAAAATAATGAGACTGTACTTTCCTTTTTGTGATTTCAAGAAATTCTTCAGCTGGGTTCAGCATGTTATTTTTAAATTCTTTTTCTCCTCCTTTTAATGGTAAAATGTATGTAACATAAAATTTACTATATTAATCATTTCTAAATGCACAGTTCAGTAGGACTAAGCCTATTCATATTCTTGTGCAACTATCACCACTCTCCTTTTCTAAACTCTTTACATCTTGCAAAACTAAAAACTGTGCCCATTAAAAATGGTAAGTGGATAATATTCATCCAAAATTTTGAAAGAAATTACACAGAGTATAATATAATTTTGGCCATCACTTTTATTATTTTACTCCTTTAAATTCTACTCATAAACTTTTCCTTTGGACCTAATTGTTCTATATAAGAAATTTCTCTTAAGTTTGACTTCACATTCATTCACTGCATTAATTAATTGAAGACAAGGGAATAAGAAATTGAGAGTCTCATTACTGACTTAATTGAATAGAAAACTTGAGATATGAAATAATGAAAAAAGAGTAAAATGTATTTCCACAATCAATTGATCATTTTACACAATTCTTATATTATTTCATTCTTCCTATTAACCATTTTATTTACTTTTGCCATGTGTTCTTCCTTTGTTTCTTATTGATACAAGCACACAAGATTGAATTCTATTTTCTACTACCACTGTATTTTTTATAGGCACAGGCAAAGCAACATCTAATCTCTTATTTCCTGGGCTTTATGACTCTTCATGTATCTACTTTATACACCTGTACAATATGTTTTTACTTTCTGGTAAAACCACACATTTAACACACTGGTAAAATTGGTTTTATGTATTGGTAGGAATTGGAACCAACAGACATAGACATAGTGTGAACACAGACATTTTAGGAATCAGTGAACTAAATTGGACCTGAATGGGTGAATTTAACTCAGATGATCATTATATCTACTACTGTGGGCAAGAATCCCTCAGAAGAAATGGAGTAGCCATCATGGTCAACAAAAGAGTCCGAAATGCAGTACTTGGATGCAATCTCAAAAATGACAGAATGATATTGCTTTTCTTTTCAAAGGCAAGCCATTCAATATCACAGGAATCCAAGTCTAAGCTCCAACCAGTAACGCAAAAGAAGCTGAAGTAGAACGGTCCTATGAAGACCTACAAGACCTTCTAGAACTAACAACAACAACAAAAAAACCCCAAAAGATGTTCTTTTCATCATAGGGGACTAAAATGTAAAAGTAGGAAGACAAGAGATACCTGGAGTAACAGGAAAATTTGACCTTTGAGTATAAAATGAAGCAGGGCAAAGGCTAACAGACTTTTGCCAAGAGAACACACTGGTCATAGCAAACACCCTCTTCCAACAACACAAGAAACAACTCTACACATGGACATTCCCAGATGGTCAGTATCAAAATCAGATTGATTATATTCTTTTCAGCTAAAGATGGAGCAGCTCTATACAGTCAGCAAAAACAAGACTGGGAGCTTGCAAAATTCAGACATAAATTGAAGAAAATAGGGAAACCACTAGGCTGTTTAGGTATGACTTTAATCAAATCCCTTATAATTATACAGTGGAAGTGACAAATAGATTCAAGGGACTAGATCTGGTAGACAGAGTGCCTGAAAAACTATGGACAGAGGTTTGTAACATTGTAGAGAGAGGTGTTGGTCAAAACCATCCCCAAGAAAAAGAAATGCAAAAAAGCAAAATGGTTGTCTGAAGAGGCTTTAGAAACAGCTGAGAAAAGAAAAGAATTGAAAGGGAAAGGAGAAAAGGAAAGATATATCGATTTGAATTCAGACTTCCAAAGAATAGCAAGGAGAGTTAAGAAAGCCTTACTAAGTAAACAATGCAAAGAAACTGAGGAAAATAATAGAATGGTAAAGACAAGAGATCTCTTCAACAAAATCAGAGACACCAAGGGAACATTTCATGCAAAGATGGGCACAATAAAGGACAGAAATGGTATGGACTTAAGAGAAGCAGAAGATATTAAGAAGAGGTGGCAAGAATATACAGAAGAACTATAGAAAATAGATCTTAATGACCCAGATAACCATGACAGTGTGATCACTAATCTAGAGCCAGGCATCTTGGAGTGCAGAGTCAAGTGGGCCTTAGAAAGTATCATGATGAACAAAGCTACTGGAGGTGATGGAATTCCAGCTGAGCTATTTCAAATCCTGAAAGATGATGCTGTGAAAGTGCTGCACTCAGTATGACAGCAAATTTGGAAAACTGAGCAGTGGCCATGGGACTGGAAAAGGAAAGGTTTCATCCCAATCCCAAAGAAAGGCAATGCCAAAGAATGCTCAACGTACTGCACAACTGGCCTCATTTCACATGTTAGCAAAGTAAGGATCAAAATTCTCCCAGCTAGGCTTCAACAGTACACGAACAGAGCACTTCCAGATGCTCAAGCTAGATTTTAGAAAAGACAGAGGAACCAGAGATCATCCATTGGATTATCGAAAAAAGCAAGATAATTCCAGAAAAACATCTATTTCTGCTTCATTAATTCCTCTAAAGCCTTTTACTATAGATCACAACAAACTATGGAAAGTTCTTCAAGAGACAGGAATAGCAGACCACCTTACCTGCCTCCTGAGAAACCTGTATGCAAGTCAAGAAGCAACAGTTAGAATTGGACATGGACTATCAGACTGGTTCAAAATCAGAAAAGGAGTACATCAAGGCTGTATATTGTCACCTTGCTTATTTAACTTATATGCAGAGTACATCATGTGAAATGCCAGGTTGGATGAAGCACAAGCCAGAATCAAGTTTGCCGGGAGAAATATCAATAACCTCAGATATGCAGATGACACCACTCTTATAGCAGAAAGCAAAGAGGAACTAAACAGCTTCTTGATGATGAAAGTGAAAAAGGACAGTGAAAAAGCTGGCTTTAATCTCAACATTAAAAAAATGAAAGCCATGGCATCTGGTCCTATCACTTCATGGCAAATAGATGGGGAAGCAATGGAAACAGTGAGAGATTATTTGGGGGGGGGGCTCCAAAATTGCTGCAGATTGTGACTGTAGCCATGAAATTAAAAGACACCATGAAATCAAAAGACACTTGCTTCTTGGAAAAAAAGCTATGACAAACCTAGACAGCATATTAAGAACTAAAGACATTACCTTGTCGACAAAGGCTGTATAGTCAAATCTATGCTTTTTCCAGTAGTCATGGTCTTGTATAAATGTTACAGTTGGACCATAAAGTTGAGTGCCGAAGAACTGATGCTTTTAAACAGTGGTGTTGGAGAAGACTCTTGAGAGTCCCTTGCACAGTAATGAGATCAAACCAGTCAATACTAAAGGAAATCAATCCTGAATATTCATTGGAAGGACTGATGCTGAAGCTCCAATAATTTGACCACCTGATGCGGAGAGCTGATTCATTAGAAAAGACACTGATGCTGGGAAAGACTGAGGGTAAGGAGAGACGAGGATGACAGAGGGTGAAATGGTTGGAGAGCATCAGCCAATCAATGGGCATGAGTTTGAGCAAGCTCAGGGAGACAGTGAAGGACAGTGAGGCCTGGAGGGCTGTGTCTGTGCTGCATTCCAACTGTTTGCAAGTTGGACACAACTGAACAATTGAACCACAACAAAAGGTGGAGTTTTTAGGAATTGCCTGATATTTAGAACCCACATTCTGAACAGAGTATCTCAAAGTCAAATGCTTACAAGTGTCAAAAAATTGAATAAAATGGCAGGTGTAAGTATACAGGTGAGTGGAAAGAACTGTGGAGAACGCAGAGATGCAGGACTGCTGTGAGAAGGGGAGAGCTGTCATATGATTCTCAGTGTGTCCTGGCATTCTGATCTTTCAGTGAAGCCAGAAATTTTGTTTTCATGTAAAATTTCCTAAATTTTAAATGCTCACACAATTTTATTTTAATTTTTTTTTAATTTTTATTTTTACTTTATTTTACTTTACAATACTGTATTGGTTTTGCCATACATTGACATGAATCCACCACAGGTGTACATGAGTTTCCAATCCTGANGGGGATGACTGAGGATGAGATGGCTGGATGGCATCACTGATTCGATGGGCGTGAGTCTGAGTGAACTCCTGGAGATGGTGATGGACAGGGAGGCCTGGTGTGCTGCTATTCATGGGGTCACAAATAGTCAGACACAACTGAGGACTGAACTGAAGTGAACTGAACTTCCTTAATAGCAACATAACCCCATCTGTATTTTTATTCCTTGTTCAAGCTAATTACTAAATTGATCCTCTATGATTTACCCTGTTAAGCCCCTTTTGACATAAATATAAACTTAAGATAAACTCTACAATCCTCAGATACAGTGATTAAACCAGAGAAGTTTACTATTTTTAGAGAAGAATTCTATAAATGTATATATTTGTTCGCTTTTATTCATGATGAACAATAACCAAACAAAACCCTCAAATAGGCTTTTCAAAATTCCTGACAATCTCTTCTGTTTGGCTTGTTAGCTCCACTTCCCAGGAGGATTATTTCTTAATCTTCCTCACTCAGATGTCCCAATCTCCTATACCCTTTTCTCAATAACCACCCATAGCTGATGACCTCACCCAGTGTTTTCACTGCCTTTGTCTTCTCCCCAGCAAACTCATAATCTTGTCCAGATTAGCTCCATCTATTTCTTCACTACTTTTATACTGAAAGCAGTATCATTCCTTCTACCAAAGGCTAGTCTTCCATGTGTGCTCTGAAGCCCATCCATTTGACTCTTCTAAAACCTCTGCTTCTTGATTAGTTCTTCCTCTCTCCTTCCCTCCATGGAACCATGTCAGCGAAACAGCATCTAGTATCTTCAGCCATTATGTAAAAGAAAGCAAGCCTCCAATGCCACACTCTCTCCCGCCACTTGGTCATATTCTTGACCTCTCTTGGAGCTGACCTGCCCAGAAGGTTTGTCTGTATGGCTATCTCCAACCCAGTCTATTTCCCTGCTGTCCCACTAGACGTTTCTGTTAAGGTCACCAATATTGCTCATGGTATGTCTACACTTAGCTTGCATGATATCTTATCAAGTTTCACACATGTTCTTAAAATTCTCTTCTCTCCTGACTTTCAAGAATGACATGTTTTGCTCTCTTTCCTTATCTTACTGATCCTCTTTCATGATCTCCTTTCTGTTTTCTTCTCCTTCACCAGTTTGTACATATTGGAGTCATTTGTGGTTTAAACTTGAACTGTTCTCTCTATACATACGCTTTTATATGTAGTCAGTCAGTCAGTTCAGTTGCTCAGTCGTGTCCGACTCTTTGCGACCCCATGAACCACAGCACGTCAGGCCTCCCTGTCCATCACCACCTCCCGGAGTCCACCCAAACTCACATCCATCGAATAGGTTATCCCATTCAGAAATTGTAGTCAACTTATATATATTGGGAAGAAACAAATGCATTCCATAGTTGAGTAAACATAAATCCTATAAAAAGATATATCTATAAAATTTTTGATTGAAGTCTTAAGGTTAAAATTTAGATTATGGAAATAAAAACTGGAGCTTTTAGTTACCAATTGAATAAATTGGACAGTCTCTTGATCTTTTTACTATAGGCAGTCGTATCCAGGACTGAGATTCAAAATAACAAGAAATAGTATATGCAAACATTTTAACTTAAAAACTTTGCCCACTTAGTACCCTTCTATCTGCATTCTTTATAAATTTATGTGATCATCAGAATATATATATGTATATATATATATACACATAAACATATATATATATTTGGGATTTTTATAATCCTACAGTAAATGTGAATACCAGACCACCTAACCTGCCTCTTGAGAAATCTGTAGGCACGTCAGGAAGCAACAGTTAGAACTGGACATGGAACAACAGACTGGTTCCAAATAGGAAAAGGAGTACGTTAAGGCTGTATATTGTCACCCTGCTTATTTAACTTCTATGCAGAGTACATCATGAGAAATGCTGGACTGGAAGAAACACAAGCTGGAATCAAGATTGCTGGGAGAAATATCAATCACCTCAGATATGCAGATGACACCACCCTTATCGCAGAAAGTAAAGAGGAACTAAAAAGCCTCTTGATGAAAGTGAAAGAGGAGAGTGAAAATGTTGGCTTAAAGCTCAACATTCAGAAAACGAAGATCATGGCATCCATCCCATCACTTCATGGGAAACAGATGGGGTAACAGTGGAAACAGTGTCAGACTTTACTTTTCTGGGCTCCAAAATCACTGCAGATGGTGACTGCAGCCATGAAATCAAAAGACGCTTACTCCTTGGAAGAAAAGTTATGACCAACCTAGATAGCATATTCAAAAGCAGAGATATTACTTTGC
>SJYA01001326.1:18635-31757 GCA_006410615.1 Neotragus moschatus
CTTGGATTTCCATGATATTGAATGGTTTGCCTTAGAAATGAACAGAGATCATTCTGTCGTTTTTTAAAGTGCATCCAGGAAGCTCCAGTACATTGGCCACCTCATGCGAAGAGTTCACTCATTTGAAAAGACTCTGATGCTGGGAGGGATTGGGGGCAGGAGGAGAAGGGGACGACCGAGGATGAGATGGCTGGATAGCATCATTGATTCGATGGGCGTGAGTCTGAGTGAACTCCGGGAGTTGGTGATGGACAGGGAGGCCTGGCGTGCTGCAGTTCATGGGGTGGCAAAGAATTGGACACGACTGAGCGACTGAACTGAACTGAAACTACTGTAAATGTCAATTTCAACAAAACATTTGAGCATTAAAAAATGTGTTTTATGCCAAACAGAAGTGAAACGATTTTGTAATTAATCAGTTAAAGAAATAAAAGTCTGTAAATTCTGAGTTCTGTAAGGAAAATGAAGCTGTAAACCATTTCCTGAACAGGACCTGGGTTTCTAGTCTCTATATTTTTCATAAAAGGGTAATACTCACCCATCATTCTTTGGAATAAATAACCTGTCTTATTAATTATCTTCTATACTTCTTAAACCCCGATTATCTCTGTGCTAAACCTTCTCACTTGTCCCTATAATTTTCTTAATCTCTTTTATTTTTCATACATTTTTTATTCTCAAATCTATTTTGAAAAACTTCTTCAGCTGTATCAACCTTTCAGTAACTCTGTTTGAACTTTTGTCTAAAATTTTGTCTAATATATCCATTTTATTTTTAATTTGAATTTGTATGGCTTTCTGACTCTAAATTTATATATATGTATGAAAAATCTTTTAGTCTGCTTTCTGTTCTTACATTATTGACTTACATTAGCAAGGCTTTTGAGAAGGTATTTTTAAATACATTTTGAGAAGGCATTTTTAAATACATTCAATACAAAACATGTCATCTTTTCAACATATTCCAGGCTTGAAAATTCAAAATTTTGGAGTCTTTGTGAATCTAACACTGTTCATTGTTGTTTCTCAGTTAACTCTCACACATGATGCCTTGTTTTCTTAAGTTGTATGATTTTCTATTTAATTAAGACCCACTAATTTTTCTTGACAATTTATCTCTGAAAATTATTTGAGACTTTGAACAATTTATGTGGAATATTTGCATTTGTTTCTTCCAATGATTTATGGAGAATAAACTAACTTTTCTTTTTTTTGCTAACTTTTCAACTTTAGTTTTTTTTCACCACTAAGATACTTTAATTCAGTCAGTAAATTTATGTGAGGACACGTGTTTATAAATTATGTAGATTTTTTTTTAACCTCTGTTCAAATTTAGTGTTAGGAAAGGTAAATTTACTTCTTCATGATATATTTATTTCTTAATTATCTTAATGCTGAGAAAAAATAGAGAAAAATCATCTCTCTAAAAATATTAAGGTATTTTAAAAATAGATACTAATTAACATAGTGTAATTTGGTGGTATTAAACTAGACAAACAGGTAAATGAACCACAGTGGCAGTTCTGCATATATGGAACTAGACGTGGGATACAAATGTTATTATAAATAAGGGGCTAAATTATTTTTCATTTTCTACTGAATAAATACTCCTGGAAATTAGGCTATATAGATAGTTATAAATGATATTAGATAGCTATATTAATATACAAATTTCCAATTGATTAAGATTTAAGTGGGATACTGTTTATTACTGAACAGAAATGAGAAATGGATAATGTTTAGTATCTTCATGGGGTGGGATATTATTTTGTGTTTTAAGAAAGTACATTAAGAACTATATATGCATAAGTATTCACTGCAGCAGATAAAAAGATGGTGAAGATATATATATATTATTATACACTATTTAAGACATGTAAACAATTATTATTATTTGTGTGTACCTAAAATGTGATAACAATATAGAGAGTGAAATCGCTCAGCTGTGTCTGACTCTTTGAGACCCCAAGTACTGTAGCCTACCAGGCTTCTCCATCCATGGGATTTCCCAGGCAAGAATACTGGAATGGGTTGCCATTTCCTTCCCCAGGAAATCTTCCTGACCCAGGGATTGAACCCAGGTCTCCTGAACTGTAGGCAGACGTTTTACCATCTGAGCCACCTGGGAATATAAGTACATCTTAAATAATTTAAGTGAATGATAGCATTAGAAATGAAAGGAAAAAGTGATAGGAGAGAGTTTTCGGACCACAATTCTAAAGATTAAGTTTTAAAGAAATGATAATAAGATAAATTATTAAGATTTGATGTAATTGAATTATAGGTATATCTATTGTATTATTTCCCTCCTTTTTTTTTTTTTTTTTTGTATGCCTGAAATATTTCCAAACATTTTAAGTGGGTAAAAAAGAAAACAATGGCTATAATTACCTTTATTCTTTCAAAAAATTATAAAATCTTCCCTTGAGTGAAGTGTCTTCTTAGGGCCACCTGCTGCGGAGCCTGTTCTATTCACTCAGATGTTTAAGTATTTTTATCAGTTATGTACTCTGCTATTATAATATCTCTGCATTTACAAAAGTAGGTAAAACATATTTTTTGTTCCCTTCTCCAAGTGACAAAATCATATGCATACCAGGAATTTTCATGCTATTAGTTGTCATAATGAAAGTGCAGGCAGGATTAGGTCTACTAGAGGATCAGAAAGGCCATAAAGATTGGTAACAGACAAGCATTTCTAGGTTCCTTCTTCTCTGGACACAGCACAAATCATTCTGGCCCTTGTGTTGTGTCTTCATGGTGATTCTTATAGGGGTTCAGTCATCCCTGATGAATGGTAATATTTACGTCTATAAGACTTTGATATTTATCTGAACATGTGAGTGTGTTTTGGTTTTATACTGTGTTCTATTTTTCTCCACCATTCAAATCTTTTCTGAAAGTAAGCAGGGTATAAATTCTAAACTAAAAGCAAGTACTCCTGAAAAGTTTTCATGATGCCCAACCACGCAGGGGTCAAGGTCACAAGCTTACCAGAAACAATGCACACCCACAGTGCCATTTAATTCAAAAGCTCATTTGTAACTGTGTGAGGTTAACTCATTTACAACAGGGACAAGTAAGTTGAAGTTTAAACAGTATATATGAGTATTCCATTTCTCAAATAACTTAAGTTTTCAACTATTTCCCTTTAATAATCGGCACTATAGGGTTGCTGGATTCTTTCCTGTGCTTGCCTGACTGCTCAGATGTAGAATTTCTGATAGTACAGCAGCAGTAACTGAGGAGATAACTAACAGCAGTATTCAGAAACACTTCGAAGAAAATCTCAATGATGTTCCTTAGCTCTGAACTTGATTTGCAACTTAGATATAAATGCATAAGCTGGTGGAAGCCTTATGAAGTCAGTCTCTGTTTGAGACTAATTTCCCAGAATAAATGTATAACACATTTTTTAAATTTTATTTGACTTTTTTTTAATCAAAAGAAGTCTTTTAATGGTGTTTTGTTTATTCATGTGCTTGTTCCCACTACGTGCCACTCCAAATTTTAGACTTCCTCTGCTTTCCCTGGAAGATAATGATGCTTTAATATGTGCATACATTTTTCTGAAAGCATAGAGAGTCTTCAGTTTAAGCTTGTTTCTGTATCTTCAAAGAGATAGTTCCAACTGTTACAGTAACTGGGAATATGAACACTAGTGCTCCCAAGAGCTTTGCCAATATACACATAAGCTCAAGAGTTCCTCCTGAATATCTTACTTCAAGCATCTCACGCTGGGGACCTCAGCATGGTCTTTCATGCCTCTCGGTCTCTAACAACCATGTAATCAAGCTTCAACTCCTCCTGATGCTGATTCTTTTATCTTTGCATCTTTCTACATCTCTCTTTTTCCTTTTATTCCCACAGCTTCTACCTTAGGGCAGATCCTCCTATTTATTTCTTCAGACTATTGCAATAAACTTGTTGATGGTCTCTTGCCTTTAATTTGGACCCATATAGTCATCCCCATCATCCCCCAATACAAACACTGGTGCTAAGATCACCTTACCCAGCACTGATATCACTTTTTCTCCCTTAAAAGAATTAAGCCTAAGCACTTTATATGGTATTAAGACTTTCACTACATCATGAATTATACCTTTAAAGATCTTTTCATATTATTTTAATTACTAAAGAGCAAATGATAAAGACATATGAATCACTTTCGATTTCCTTCTTTTAATTTTCCAAGTAAAATCTTCCAAAAGATTCAGAAACCCAAATATTTGCTCATCCCATCTGTTGATTTGCTCATTAGTAAAACTGAATATTTGTAGCATCTAGTGCTAGCATTTAAAGTACAGTTTACATCAGAGGAAAACAAGATATTGAATGTATATGATTCAAATAAATAATTTTAAATAAACTGTAATTCACCAAACTGTACTTTAATCAGGAAAACAAGAAAGCACATGCAGGACAAACTTTGAATCTTACTATTGCCTACTTTGCTTTTGACAACATATTTTGCATTGGAGTCTTGAATTGGAGAAAATTCCTTTTAAGGTCTCAAACAGAAAACTTTATTTTCCAATTGCTTTACTAATGGAGGTGACTATATAGAATTTCAGCAATATCTTTAACAGGAATAAGAGCTTTCTAATATGTATTGAGGAATTTCTTTTCTATCATAAAGGTGCAAAGTAAATACTACTTTATCTCTATTTTGCAGTCTCTCTTGGCCAAATAAATAAGCTCATTTTTAAAAGTGTAGACATGTTTTTATGCCAATGACAAATATAAATGGGAGAAAAGCAACTGAATTTTCTCAAAATTCTACATAGTCACTCTTTTTAAAAAAAATAGTTCCTTTCTACTCAACTTGGTGAGTAGAAAATTGTCAGTTTAAAGTTAGGAGTCTCTAGGTGAAATCAACCACTTTAGAGAAACATCACTGATCTTTAGTATGGCAGTTGCTTGCTTATGTGGGTTGACACTTTGTATTACAAAGTAAACATTCATAAACAGTAAATTTTCTCTCTTGTGTCAATACTTATTAATATGCTAGTATTCAGTTTTAGTAGTGGTGTTATTTTACTTTACCAAAGGTAGAAGCCACTATGAATTACTTCCAATTCAGTTTAACTTAGAATGGAGAAATTTCATTGAAAAAACCCTTTTTCTTTCCCTCCCTTTATCCCTCGTACCCACCCTTTCTCTCTCTCTTCCCTCTCCCTCATTTCTCTTCCTTCTTTCTTTCCTTCTTCTCCTTCTCGCTTTCCCTCTGTCTTTCTCAATACATCCATACCTTATTTTATTGTATTTTGCTTTATACAATACAGTATATTTGCAGCTACTGTGGTTTTTTACAAGTTGAAAATCTATGGTGACTCTGCTTAGAGCAAGTCTATCATTGCTATTTTCCAACAGCATTTGCTCCCTTTGTGTATCCATATCACATTTTATTCATTCTCACAACATGGCAAACTTTTTTGTTATTAATACTATTTCTATTATTAATAGTAT
This sequence comes from Neotragus moschatus, assembly GCA_006410615.1. Classification (NCBI taxonomy): domain Eukaryota; kingdom Metazoa; phylum Chordata; class Mammalia; order Artiodactyla; family Bovidae; genus Neotragus; species Neotragus moschatus. Next base: position 24,105 of record SJYA01001326.1, read on the forward strand.
TTTTATGGTGTTCTGTGATCAGTACTCTGTAATGGTATTATTGTAATTGTTTTGATGTGCCACAAATCATGCCCATATAAGATAGCAAACTTCACTGATGAATGTTTGTGTGTTCTGAATGCTCCACAGCCCAGTTCTTTCCTTTTCTCTTTTCCTCTTCTTGGCCTCACTATTTTCTGAGACATATCAATATTGTAGGCCAATCATTAACCCTATATTGGCCTAAGTGTTCAAGCAAAAGGAAGAGTCACAACTTTCTCAATTTAAATAAAAAACTAAAACTGGTTAAGTTTAGAGAGGAAGTCATGTCAAAAGCCAAGCTAAGGCAAAAGCTAAGTTTCTTGTACTAAACAGTCAGGCAAACTGTGAATAAAAGGAAAAGTTCTTGAAGGAAATTAAAAGTGCTACTCCAATGAACACATGAATGATAAGAAAGTAAAACTTNTAAAACTGGTTAAGTTTAGAGAGGAAGTCATGTCAAAAGCCAAGCTAAGGCAAAAGCTAAGTTTCTTGTACTAAACAGTCAGGCAAACTGTGAATAAAAGGAAAAGTTCTTGAAGGAAATTAAAAGTGCTACTCCAATGAACACATGAATGATAAGAAAGTAAAACTTTTTATAAAACCTTCTTGCCTATGGAGAAATCCAAGGTGGAGATCAAATCAGCCACAACATTCACATAAAGCTTAATCCAGAGTAGGATGCCAATTTTATGAAAGTTGAGAGAGGTGAGTTTGAAGCTAGCAGAGGTTAGTTCATGAGGTTTCAGAAAGAGGATTTTTCAATAACATAAAAAATGCAAGTGAAACAGCAAGGGCTAATGTAGAAACTATGGCAAGTTATCCAGAAGATCTATCCCTGAAAATGAATAAAAGTGGTCACACTAAACAACATTATTTTCAATGTAGGTGCAACAGCCTTATCTTAGAAGAAGACACCACCTAGGACTTTAATAGCTAGAGGAGACTCCAATACCTATCTACAGAGCTTCAAAAGACAGGCTGATTCTCTTGCTAGGCACTAATGCAACTGGGGACTTTAAGATGAAGCCAACGTTCATTTACCATTCTGAAAATACTAGGGTCCTGAGGAATCATTCCAAACCAATCCTTCCTGGGCTCAGTAAAAGGAACAGCAAAGCCTGGATGACAGCACATCTGTTTTACAGCATGGTTTACTGAATATTTCAAGCCCACTGTTGAGATCTACTTCTCAGGAAAAAAAGGTTCCTTTCACAATATTACTTCTTATTAACAATGCATTTGATCACTTAGAGCTCTGATGGAGATGTACATGAGAGTCATGCTATTTTCATGTTGGCTAAACACAACATGCATTCTACAGTACATGGATCAAGGAGTAATTTCAACTTTCCAGTCTTATCATTAAAAAAAACATTTTGTAAGTATGAAGCTGCTAGAGATGGTGATTCCTTTCATGGCTCTTGGTAAAGTCAAGAATATCTTCTGGAAAGGATTCATCTTTCTAGATGCCGCAGAGAACATTCATAATTAATGGGAAAAGGTCAATACATCAACATTAATGTGAGTCTGGAGAAGCTGTTTCAAACCCCCACAGAAGACTTTGAAAGGTCCAGGGCTTCAGTGGAGAAAATAACTGCAGACGTGGTGGAAAGAGCAAGAGATCTAGAACCTGAAGTAGAGACAAGATTTCACTGAACTGCTGCAATTTCCTTATAAAATTTTAACAGATGAGGAGTTGTTTCTTATGGATGAGCAACAAAAATGGTTTCTTGAGAATGACTCTACTCCTGATAAAGATACTGTGAATATTGTTGAAATGACAACAAAGGAATTAAATATTATATAAACCTTCTTGATAAAGTAGCTGTGGGTTTTGAGAGGATTAAGATTAATTCCAATTTTGAAAGAAGTTCTATTGAGGGTAAAATGCTATCAAACAGCCATGCATGCCAGAGAGAAATCATTCACAAAAGGAAAAGTTAATGGAANATCTGAAAATGACTCTAGGAACTTACTCCAGGTTGTTGATGTTGAGCTACAAGGTACCCTCTCCTCTCAGTGAAAGATGATGTACTCAGACTCAGTTTCTCAAGGATTCCTAGCAGGGATGACCACAACATCCTTTGAACTGTATATGTACAGGAACAAGGTAACTAACCTTCCCATTAGTCCCTTGTAAACAACTAGCAGCAAACATCAGTGCTTTCTGCAGCTTGATTATCTTTCCAAAATCAAGGCTGATTTCTTATGGTTTTCTGCATAAGATGAAAAACATATAGGAAGTATGACCTCTTTACTAATATGGAAGCCATGCCTTACTTAACAGATGCCCTGTTACGTGTTAGTATGGGATGATGGGAAGCTGGGGATGTATGCATCTCTCTCCTGCTTACTCTAACCTTGAGGCAGTCGAGTTTCCCAGATAGCACCATAGCTGAACTCATTATATGATGCTGTGGATGTCATCATGAACCCTGGCATGTAATCTGGTGAAAAATAGGAAAATGAGTCCAGTAGGAAATCTATTTCAAAAAGAGATAAACAATTGCAAAGGCAGATTTAATCAAGATTTTAATATGATATATCCAACAAAATGCTCTTATCTTCTTTTTCTTTTTTTAAATTAATCTTGCCTCTCAAATAAATATAGGCTGAAATTATTGTTTACCTTCCTATAGGTTTTCTATCATCCTTGAAGACTGAAAACATAAGAAGGAGGAGACAGAGGGGGAGGGGAGCAGAAGAGGAGAAAAATAACTAAAACAACTACTGGAGTTCCAATAGACATGGTTCACTACCTTGTCAGTGAGAATTCAATGGCCACTAATGTCACCATTCCAAAAGAAAANTTCTATCATCCTTGAAGACTGAAAACATAAGAAGGAGGAGACAGAGGGAGAGGGGAGCAGAAGAGGAGAAAAATAACTAAAACAACTACTGGAGTTCCAATAGACATGGTTCACTACCTTGTCAGTGAGAATTCAATGGCCATTAATGTCACCATTCCAAAAGAAAAATGACCCCCCACTTTATCTATCAAATCAATATCTACACAGAAGAGGGAGAGTATCATAGATTGCAATCAGAAGCAGCTCGATATATCGTCTTAGGTTTCTAAGCCACATTAGTCAGATCCTTGTTTTGACTGACATCAATGCAACATTTTCACAAACTGTATTGAATATTCACCTCTGCTATTTCAGGGATATTCTTGGAATCTGTTCAAACACTAAATTGTGGTTTATAATTCTATGGAGATAAGGGGCAGAAGTGGGGAGACAATATTTACATATTTGCTAAGTAATACTAAATTTTATATAACATTTCTTAATGCAGAAATTGAATAAATATGTTAATGCTGAGAGAAAACAATTCAGGTTATCTTCATAAAAATGATGCAGTATGATTGTGTTATATTGGATAAATCATTTTCTTCCTTACTGATTCTAGTTTGACTATTGCCTATCAAGTGTATGTTTCCTGTATCTCAGTCCTTAAACCTTTTAAAAATAGTTGATAGAAAAATCTTTTATTCACTTAATTTTTCACTTATAAGCTATCATTATTTTCCTAGAAAACACTGATGAGAGATTCACTTGTTTTGTAGAAGCTGCATGATCTGGGCATCCTCCTTGATGAGGTAGAGTACTGTAAAGTACTCCCTCCCATATACCTTCAAGTATAAATTTCCTAAAGTGAAATGTTTCTTCTCACATTATGTCTTTCCTGGGTGCATTTTGTTCTCAGCTAGACATTGTTTTGCTAGGGGCCAGTTAAATTCCTGCTGAATATGGGTATGGATATAGAAACAGCAAGTAGAGAAGGCTTTGCCTTCTGGAAATACTTTATTAATTCTAACAAGGAAGTGCGATACAAGCACCAAAATACTGAATGGAATGTCATTAAATACTAGGGTTCTGCAAGAAGGAAGTGAATTTGCAGATAAGGGTAAATATGTCTATTTTAGAGACAGGTGGGTCATTTTATTCAACAGTTTCTTTAGCATTCAAGAATGAAACAAACAAACCTCTCCAAAGATTCTGTGAGCTAGACTTCTCTTATTTCCTCTAAGTTACCCAAGAACCCTGGTGGCCCAGACCATTGACAAAGAAGCATCAAGTGGCAATAACTGATGGTCAGTATCAAACACTGGCCAGGGGAAAAGGTAAGTAAACTGGCCAGGGAAAAAGGTAAGTAAGACAGACATTGTCCTTTATTGCGTGCAGCTTAGTGTGTTATGGAGGAGATCAAATAATGTGAAAAGAAAATAATGATAAACCACGAGTGATTCAAATCTCATCTATCCCAGCTTCTGAAGAAGAAGGTGCTTTTTGTTTGCCGAGTCTAGTGATTGGAAAAGTGGCAATTAGTATCAGATTTTGGTTATTACACTTTTTTTTTTTGCTATTGTGATTTTACACTATATAGAGGTTGATCTCTAGGTCCAATAACATCCAAAACATTGGTTACATAAAACATTGTGAGGAAATATGGAAGTGGAAATAGAAATATAGTAAAAACACATAGGAATGGCCCATTCCCTATTCCATGGAACCAGAGAAGATGCCTTGGGAAAAAGCTTAAACTGATTCCGCATATGTAAATCAGAATTAGCCAGGGAAAATAAGGTTATAAGGATCTTTTTATTAATGTTTGCATGATTTTTGATCATGATTTTTTATCTATAATTTACCTGTAGCACTACAGTTTAATTTTTTTATGGAAGTAGATCATTCAGTCTTGGTACTTTATACTATCCAATTTTTGTCTTTTAAATAGTGTTTAGACTATCTGTTTTTAATGTACTTATTTATATGGTTACATTATGATTTACTATTTTACTTTTTGATTTTTGTTTTTCTTTTCTTCTTTTTCCCATTTCCTATCTTCTTTTGGATTATGTCGATGTTTTTTAGAATTTAATTTTTACTTACATTTGTGTTTTTTTCTATTGTTTTTTAATATTTTATTTGATAAATATAATATACATATACATTTTTTATACCTTCTTCAGAGTTAATTTTCTACAACTTCAGTTAAAATCCAGAAATTTTACAACTGTAAAGATAAAGTCACAAATAAGACTTAAAGAAAAAATAATTTATTCTAATTATCCAGAAATATACAGCTCCTGTGACTCTTCCCTCCTTATAACTTTCCCTCTGTTAAGTCTCCCTTTTTTGAAGACCTGCCTTTAGTTTTCCTTTTATAGCAAGTTCTATGGCAATGGGAAAATTCTTATACTTTTCCTTTAGCAGAAAATGTCTATCTTGCTTTTTTCTGAAGATATTTTTATTGGATACAAGACTCTGAATTAATATTTCTTTTGTTTCAGTCCTTTAAGAAAAGTGTTTCCCTCTTCTGTTCTTCTTCACTTAAATTTACTCTTGCAAGCAATCTAAATACATTCAAATACACTTTTCTCTTTGTGTAATGTATCTTTTTTTTTTCCTGCCTGTTTCAAGATTTAGTCCTTATATGTGTTTTCTGATAGTTTTATTTTGATGATTCAGAGAATGATTTTCTTTAGGTTTATCCTTTTGAAGATTGGCTGAGCTTTTTAATATATACATATATGTCCTTTGTCAAATTAAGTTTTCAGCCATTATTTTTCCAAATAGTTTTCCTTATCTCTTTCTATTTTCCCCAGTGACTCAAATGTTAGGATTTTGGTATTGTTCCTTCAAACTCGGACTTCCTAGGTGCTAGTGGTAAAAAAAATCTGCCAGCTGGTGCAGGAGAGGTGGGTTTGATCCCAAGGTGGGGAAGATACCCTGGAGGAGGAAATGGCAACCCATTCCAATATTCTTGCTTGGGATATACCGTGGCTGGTGGAGCCTGGCGGGCTACACAATCTATGGGGCTGCAAAGAGTTGGACACAACTGAGCATACACACATGACACTCTCCTCGACCAAACTCCATTCCCTGAGTTTCCATTCATTTATTTACAATCTTTTTTATTTTGTTTGCTTCTATTATTCAGAGTGACTAATTTCTATCAGCCTATCTTAAAATTTGTTGATTATTTGCTTTGCTATCTCCTCTCCATTATTGAATGCATTCAGTGAATTTTTATTTTAGATATTATACCTTTTAGTTCTCTAATTCTCCTCTGTTTTCTTTTTTCATGGTCTTTCTTTGTCTCTCTTACTGAAAACATATATTTATTTCCACGCATTTCTAGAGCCTTCATCTTTAACTCATAAAGCATGANTATCTCCTCTCCATTATTGAATGCATTCAGTGAATTTTTATTTTAGATATTATACCTTTTAGTTCTCTAATTCTCCTCTGTTTTCTTTTTTCATGGTCTTTCTTTGTCTCTCTTACTGAAAACATATATTTATTTCCACGCATTTCTAGAGCCTTCATCTTTAACTCATAAAGCATGATTATAATACCTGCTTTTACAGTCTTTGATATTCTTTGCTTTTGGCATTTGTTTATATTCTTTTGTCTTATTTTGGATTGTGTCCTAGATGTTTTTATATCATGTTGTGGGACATGAACCCTGCTAAAATCATCTGGAGAATTTTAATTTGTGTGTGTTTGCTGTCAATAAATTATGTTAGATTTAGAATACAAAGTTGGTCTCATCTTCTGTGTGCAGTGGTTCCAATTTCAAGTTCAGTTTTCAAATTCATTGCTCTGCTCTTTAGATCTGCGCTATGCATGCCCCACTCTGAAGTTAATTTAGGATTTGGCCATTGATTTATATAATAGTTAAAAGCCTGTGCTATTGTGTCTTTGGGTCTGTTTCACACATGTGCAGCTCAAGACTTAGTTCACCTGGAGCCTAAGACTTATGTTGTTCTTTATATAGAAATTAGTGTATAAATGTCTTTAGCTCTCCTTCTTTGAGATTTCCCCTATATTCTATAGCTCCTGGAAGTCCTTTCCCATTTCATCTCGCCAGGAAAATTGGTTTACTTCATGGTTTAAGTCCCTGTGCTCTTGTTCAGCAGTGGGCACTGGAGTTGCCTTTGAGGCAAGAGAATAATAAAAAAAGGGCAAAAGAAAAAAGAGTTCTCTGAAACATACTATTTGGTCCTCAGGGGGCCCTTTTCTTGGTTCTTCTGTCTAGAGTACTGGATTTTCTGTCTGAACTTTAGCTACCCACACTATTGTTTTTCTTGGGGGTAAGGCAGTTTATCAAAGGGACTAACTTCTTTTCAAAACCAAAAATCAAAGTAGGAAAAAATAACTAAGAAATTCACCATTGATTTTTTCTTTCAAGTCTTGACTTTCCTATGAACCCTTCCATATATANAAAAAAAATAAATAAATAAAATAAAAATTAAGGAATTAATTTTTAAATAAATTGAGTATTTGGGGAAAAACCAAGTTAGCTGGTGTGTAACTTGTACAGTACCTAAATAAATCTAAAACACTTAGAAACTAAAATATAATCATTTAAAAGAAAAACAGAGGTAAATGTAATCATTTAAAAGAAAAGAGACACATTTTAAAAACAAATTTAAGAGAAAAATAGAGGAAAATGTAATCATTGAAAAGAAAATAGAGGTAAATTTTACTGAACTTAACAGCACACAAAAGTTTTTCTAATCTTATGAAGAATGATAGAAATTTTACATATTTACATCATTAAACTTGGCACATAAAAATAAGATCATTTAGATGCAAAAGAAAACTATAAATAAGTTATATA
>SJYA01001326.1:31962-47063 GCA_006410615.1 Neotragus moschatus
TGGACCACAAATATGAAAAACACTGGGTTAGTGTCATGTATAAAGGAATTTTAAAATACACAGAATAGCATTGAAACATGTATATTATCATATGTGAAATAGATCGCCAGTCCAGGTTTGATGCATGAGATAGGTGCTCAGGGCTGGTGCACTGGGATGATCCTGAGGGATGGGATGGGGAGAGAGGTGGGAAGGAGGGTCAGGATGGGAAACACATGTACACACATGGCTGATTCATGTGAATGAATAGCAAAAACCACCATAATATTGTAAAGTAATTAGCCTCCAATTAAAATTTAAAAATATTTTTTAAAATACACAGGAAAACACTAGTAAACCAATAAAAGGCCATAACCTGACATTTCCCAGGATATTGATCCTCATTAGTGATGAGACTAAAATTAAAACAGCAATGACATTGCTTCAGTATGAAGTTGCTTAAGATATTTAAAACTTATAAGTCAACATGGATGAAGAGAAAGTGAAAATAGTTACTCTCATGCTCTCCTAGTGAGCATGTTTATCATGTAAACTTCTAGTTATTGCAAAATGTATGTTAGGAGCTTCAATAAGGTCCTCAGCCAACCTGGTTATTTTTTTCCCTGTATGTTTTCTAATGAAAAGAATCAGACATAGATATGTATGTGTGATCTTTATACACAATAATATTATCAGATTATTATTTATTAAAGCAAATATTAGAAACAATCTCAACAGATTCATAGTAAAGAAGTTATAGAATATAATTATAGGGGAAAGCCATGCATAATTAAAATTATATTGGAATAGCATGCAATAACATGATAAAAAGTTAATTATGTAATGTTCAGTGAAGAAAATGGAATATTCATTGAAAAGGGTATACATAAAATATATATCTCAAAGACAAAATGGAATAGACTATGACAAAATATGGATAATCACTTGGATCACATGGAGTCAAGATTGCCGGGAGAAATATCAATAATTTCAGATATGCATATGACATCACCCTAATGGCAAGAAGTGAAGAGGAACTAAAGAGCCTCTTGATAAAGGTGAAAGAGGAGAGTGAAAAACCTGGCTTAAAATTCAACATTCAAAAAACTAAGATCATGGCATCCAGTCCCATCATTTCATGGCAAATAGATGGGAAAACAATGGAAACAGTGACAGACTTTATTTTCTTGGCCTCCAAAATCACTGCAGATGGTGACTGCAGCCATGAAATTTAAAAAAAAAAAAAAAAAAGCTTGTTCCTTTGAAGAAAAGCTGTGACAAATTGGATAGCATATTACAAAGCAGAGATATTACTTTTCTGACAAAGACCCATATAGTCAAAGCTATGGTTTTTCTAATAGTCATGTATAGATGTGAGAGTTGGACCATAAAGAAGACTGAGCACTGAAGAAGTCATGAACTGGGGTGCTAGAGAAGACTCTGGAGAGTCCCTTGGACAGCAACGAGATCAAACCGGTCAGTTCTATAAGAAATCAAGCCTGAATATTCATTGGAAGGACTGATGCTGAAGCTGAAGCTCCAGTACTTTGGCCACCTGATGCAAAGAGCTGAATCACTGGAAAGGAACTATTGCTGGTAAAGACTGAAGGAAGAGGAGAAAAGGGCAACAAGGATGAGATGGCTGGAAGACATCACCAATTCAACGGACATGAATTTGAGCAAACTCCAGGAGATAGTGAAGGACAGGTAAGCCTGGCATGCTGTAGTCCACAGGTTCACACAGAATTGAACACAACTGAGTGACTGAAAACAACAACACGTGACTAAACATCAGAATTATGTAGGAAATTAAAAAAAAATAATATACCTCAGTTGCATCTACAGATAGTTGAGTGGAATTGGGCATCTTCATGTTTAAAAGCCATGATTACTCTTTACTTGACTAAGCTGCACTGGGTAGGGAAGATCTCTTTCAGAAGGAAATGGCAACCCACTCCAATAGTCTTACCAGGAAAATCAAGTCAGAAATACCAGAATAGAGGAGCCTGGTGGACTATAGTCCATGGGTCACAAAAGTCAGATACGACTTAGTGACTAAACCACAACAACAAAAACAACAACTTCATTACTTAAAGCTGAAAATGATTGAATATGGACTGCTGCTGCTGCTGCTAAGTCACCTGAGTCGTGTTCGACTCTGTGCGACCCCATAGATGGCAGTCCACCAGGCTCCCCTGTCCCTGGGATTCTCCAAGCAAGAACACTGGAGTGGGTTAAAAAGAAGGATTTTCATTTACAAGTATATACTTCAATAATGTGTTCAATAAGCCTTATGTTACATTTGGTATTTGTTAAGAAATACCCTTGGTGGCTAAGCTAATAAAGAATCCATCTGCCAATGCAGGAGACACTAGAAATGTGGGTTTGATCCCTGAGCTGGGAAGATCCCCTGGAGAAGGAAATGGCAACCCACTCCAATATTCTTGCCTGGAAAATCCAATGGACAGAGGAGCCTCGTGTGCTAAGGTCTATGGGCTTGCAGAGTCAGACATAACTGAGCATGCACACATACACAGACATTCTATTAAGTTCCAAAGACTTTGTCTTGGTCTTTGTATTAGTCATGGATCTTCAGAGAAACAGAACCAATAGAACATGCATATAGAAAGAAAAAAGAGCTTTATTTTACGTGATTGATTCATGCTACTGTAAGGGCTGGCAAGTTCAAACCCTGTAGCACAGACCAAAAGATGGGAGAGCGAGGGAAGAGTTGATGTTTCTGTCTTGATTCTGAAATTTTCTGGAGGCTGAATTCTTTGTTTCTCAGGGTACCTGTCTTTCCTGTTAAGGCCTTCAAAGGACTGAATGAGGCCCACCTACATTGTAGTTGGCAATTTGCTTTACTTAAAATCTTTTGATTAAATGTTAAACACTTCTAAAAATTATCTTCACAGTAACATCTAGACTGATGTTTGTCTAAAACTGAGATACCCGTGTGTAGCCAAGTTGAACTATTAAAATTCACCACACAATCTTCTAGTCAAAATGATAAAATGTTATAAAGTCATTAAAATAAAATATTTTAATTTCCCCAAATGAGATACTCTAATGATATCCAATAAAACCTTTCAGGAGTTTTCAATTAAATTACATGTCTAAGAAACTTATAAATGTCTACTTATATCTCAGATCAAGCTGCTAGGAGATATTCAGCCTGGTGCTCTGTGATGATCTAGAGGGGTAGGATGGGGTGGGGGTGGATTGGGGCAGGTTTGGCTTGGGGGGAGGATGTGTATACTTGTGGCTGATTCATACTGTTGTATGTCAGAAGCCAACACAATGTATGTCAGAAGCAAACACAATATTGTAAAGCAATTATCTTCCAATTAAAAATAAATTTGAAAAGACTAAAAAAAATTGTCAGATTATTAATTGGTATTCTGCAACTTTGTTTATATCAGTGCCTCAAACTCATCTAAACTATAGTCAGCCTTTTCTCCAAGTGGGTAGGAAGAAAATAGTCCAGGAAAGAAGAGCCTAGTAACAGTTAACTTTCAGTGGACTTGAAGAGCTCACTGTGGGCCATACTGTACAGTCACTTCTTCCCTCCTCTGAGTTTCCATCTCATTTGCTTGGCAGTAAATGCTCTGATACATGTAGCACTCTTTATTATTTTTCATCATTTCCTGTGGGATGTTTCCTCAGGGTCTCAAGTGAGATCCACCACCATGCTGCATGCTCTGTTTATTGCAGAACTAAATGAAGCATGCCAGGCAGCATCTGAAAACAATTAAAAATAATTGAAATGAGCTGCGGACTCGACTAGTCTCATTAAGTTTAATATTTCATCCTTCTCACATAGAGGGATTTAGATCTGAACTTCCAATCCCTCAGGTCTCCTGCTGGCAAAAGGGATCCATTTCCCAGGGCAGATAAATGGCCATCAGTTTAGGATTCTGGGACTGCAATCTACAACCAGGCAGGGAAAAGATCTGATCACCGCCAAGAGGTTTCTAGAGAGAGGAAACAACGTCTCTCTCCACTAGCTGCCTTCGAGCAGCTGCTTTATGAATTAATAAACATCACCATGAATATGCACACATTCCTTATTAAGAATTCACAAGCACATTAATCAAGTAGTTCACAGGCAACTCAGGACATTAAAGTTAGCTTTTGTATAGCTTTTCTTTGAGAGAAAGAGAGAGAGAGAGAGAGACAGGGACAGACAGAGAAGAAACTAAAATATTTAAAATATCTCTTTATAGGGAAGTTAAAGTAATAAAAAAAAAGTTTGAAAAATTCCTGAGATGAGACAGCATTACCAAAGCCCACATTATGGTAACTTCAATGCAAATAACTTTAATATTTCAAATGTTATGTTGGGATCAATTTGATAGCTATGTCAAAATAATACATATACTCTTCTGCAGAATATAAAATGCCTATCCTAGATGACAGTGTTTCTGAGTGGATAAAGCCATTCCTTTTTTTTTTTTTTTTTTGTACCCAGAAAGGCCAGGGAAATTTAGTTGTGAGGCAATTATTCTTAGCAAGATATTTAACATGATTCAGTGACAGGTATGAGGAAATGAGATTAGCTTTTACCGTGAAGAATGACTTAGATGTAAGCTTGGAATAATGTGTGTATAAGAAAGATAAAGGCAGGTATTTTATTAAACTGATAGTACTTGTGAAGATTATTCTATAGGCAGTACTGTGGATTTGCATGTTTGACAAAAAAGAGCACTGGGAAGCATCAAAGGACAATTGACCTTTTAATTCTTCTATTTCAGGAAGATCTGATTACCCTTAGGCTTATCTTACATGTTCTTCCCCTGTCAACTGTGGAACACTAATATTACAATTTATTCTGAATGATCATGTTGATGAGGCTTGGAGAGTTAGAATCCCTTTAATTTCTTCTTAAATGTGTATGAGTAAATAAGCCACTGGAGAAACTCCAACATTTAAAATAATGACCCTTTTTACATAATACTGTAAATTCATGCTTATTCTCATCAGTGCTATATTTGGCAATAACACATACCTTTCTGCCTCGTCTAATTTTTTTCCTCCTTGCAAGACATGTTCTTTATGATAATAACACTGAGAATTTATTGAACATTTTCTATGTGGCAAGCACTGTTCTCAGTACTTTACTTGCACTTTTCCATGGCAGACAGCAGACTTAGGAGGAGTATTATTACTATCTCCACTGTTGCACAGAAGAAAAGTGCAGGTAAAGGGGGAAAAGTAACTTATTTACTTAACAACTGAGGCAGAGATAAGGCTCAGATGCTGATATTTGGGCTTCCATTCATGTTCTTGATCATCATACCTACTACCCTTATGGATCTTGCGTATTCTCCACTGGCTTAATATAGACACAGAGTCTAAAGAAAAGAGAGGATAGGGCACTTCTGAGGAACCAAAAGAGGTTCAACAAATCTGAAATGGGGAAGCATAGACTAAGAGGGAGATAGTGGTTAGAGACATAAAAAGAAGCTGAAGACTAAACCAGGTTCTGGAATGTCATTGTTCTCACAATCCCTGGAAAGAAATAGGGAGCTTGTGGAGAGTTTTAATCACTATCGCTTAACCCTGACTTTTTGAGAAAATACTGATTAAAAATCAAAATCTGTATTAAGAGGCTATTGCCAAGGTCTACTGAGAGATACACCTCTATTTTTTGCCTGAGTATGCTAGGAGAGTGTCTTATATGAATTTAAACAATGTAGATAGATGGAGTTATAATAAATAGTCAGTGAAAACATAGGTATGAATTACAGTAGTGCTGTAAGTATAGAGATAGATAGTTTTTGTTTTGTTTTGTTTGGCGTGGTGTTGAGACCAGCTCGACAAGCAGGGCTTTTGAAAGTGTGATATGGTGAGAGAATGAGAAACGAGACACAAGAATTCAGAGAAAAGTGAGGATCAGGGGACCAACACCGCTCCAAGGTGAAGGTGCCGAAACTGAATCCAAGCCAGCTTTATTATACTTTCAGCCGTGAATGAAAAAATATGTGGGGAGTTAAACTATAACTCATGTGGCCTTCAGGGCCAAAGAACAAAATGATCATTAACCATTGAGTAATTAGGAAACAGTAATCAATAACAAATCAGTTACTAAGACTAATATTCTTATCTATAGATTTTCCACCAGATACGTAAAACATTGGACTCTGAGACACCAGTTGAGAAACAGTCTGGGGTTGGTTTTCCCACCCCAGGATCATATCTTGTTTTCAAGATTATGAACTGTTCCCTCTGGACTTGTTCCAAGAGTCTCATGCTTTATAGCATCCAGTTTATCAATAATTATAAATTTCTTTTGCAGCCCTTGCCAGGGCCTGCTTTTCTTTTATTCTTCCTGTCTCTTACAATGTGGGGCTGTGGGGTATGCAGGTTCTTAGTTCCCCAACCAGGATCAAACCTATGGGCCCTAAAGTGGAAGCATGGAGTATCAACCACTGAACAGCAAGGGAAATCCTGGCCCTAAGTACATTTTAATTTCTTCATTTCTTTCATAGAACTAAATGGATACATTTGCCTACTCCTTTCTCTTAATAAATGTGTTATGTAGATATTCAGGGCTTCCTAGGTGGTGCGAGTGGTAAAGAATCTGCCTGGTAATGCAGGAGATGTAAGAGACACAGGTTCAATCCCTAGATCAGGAAGATCCCCTGGAGGAGGGAACAGCAACCCACTCCAGTATTCTTGCCTGGAAAATCCAGTGGACAGAAGAGCCTGGTGGCTTCAGTCCACGGAGTTGTAAAGAGTGAGATAGGACTGAAGCAACTTACCACATACACATGTACGTAGATACCCAGGGAAGCAAGTATACAAAACGAAGAAAAGATTATTTTCTATAGAAGAGTGGATTTGAAATTTTATTAGCAAACAATAATTCTCAGTGCAAACTTTTCTAGTTGTGTCATTCTTTTTCCTTTTAGGCTGATGGCCAACACTAATCACCATGACTACATGCAATTATAACTCCCTATTGAAAAGAAAGTGAAAATGATTTTGAGATGATTATGGCTCCATCAATATGCTTCCTGCATCATAAATCTCAAATTTAAAGCATTAAGACAGTCTAAAGGAAAGATAGCAATCAAGACTACACTAAAATAAAACACAAATTTTTCGGTGTCTTTAGAGTTCTTTTACTCTTTATTGTTCTTCTTCCACTTGTTCAGAAATACAAAAATCTCACTTATGGATACAGTCCCTTTTTGAAATTCTAGTGTGAGGAAGTGACTCCTGTTGTCATCAGCAAGCAAATGAGAGCAAGAATTTGAGACATGCAATAAAGAAACAGGACTAAAAACTATTTTTATGAAATGGCTATAGTGAGGGTAAAGTTTCTTAAAGTCTAAATATTATATCAAGAAACAGAGAGTAAAAAATAACTGTGAAGAAGAAAACCAACATCTTATGCTTTGGAAGGAAATCGTTGTGTCAAAATTAAGCTATGAATGCAAATATATACATGAAATGCAAATATAGATATAAAGACAGTTGATGGTAGAGATACAGAAACAATCATATTTAAATATATTATAACATAAATATATATATATGTATATGCATTTGGACTAGAATTAACCAATACTATTGGTTAACTAACCAATATTAATTAACCAATTAACTATATTAAGATATAGTACAGAGACTATATCTTAGTCTCTGTACATATTTATACATATATATCTGTATACATATTGGTGTATATGTATCTATGTATATCCATGTATATATATAAATATATCTATATGTACATTAGCCTTATGTATACATACATAAATATTCATATAAACATATAAATCCCCATATATTTATATGAATATATAAAAATTCATATATGTATACATATATATTTTTTTCCTTGGAAGAGATAGCAAGGGAACATTTCATGTAAAGATGGGCACAATAAAGCACAGAAATAGTATGGACTTAACAGAGGCAGAAGATATTAAGCAGAGGTGGCAAGAACACACAGAAGAACTATTCAAAAAAATCTTAAAAACCCAGGTAATCATGATTGTGTGATCACTCATCTAGAGCCAGATATCCTGGAATGAAAAGTCAAGTGGGCCTTAAGAAGCATCACTATGAAAAAATCTAGTGGAGGTGAAGGAGTTCCAGCTGAGCTATTCCAAGTCCTGAAGGATGATGCTGTGAAAGTGCTGCACTCAATATGCCAGCAAATTTGGAAAACTCAGCAGTGGCCACAGGACTGGAAAAGGTCAGCTTTCATTCCAATCCTAAAGAAAGGCAATGCCAAAGAATGCTCAGACTACTGCACAACTGAATTCACTTCCATGCTAGCAAAGTAATACTGAAAATTCTCCAGGCTAGGCTTCAACAGTATGTGAACTGAGAACTTCCAGATGTTCAAATTGGATTTAGAAAAGGCAGATGAACCAGAGATCAAATTGCCAACATCTGTTCAATCACAGAAAAAGCAAGAAAATTCCATAAAAACATATATTTCTGCTTTATTGACTATTCTAAAGCCTTTGATGGTATGGATCACAACAAACTGTGGAAAATTCTTAAAGAGATGGGAATACCAGATCACCTGAACTGCCTCCCGGGAAACCTGTAGACAGATCAAGAAGCAATAGTTAGAAACCAACGTGGAGAAATGGGCTGGTTCAAAACTGGGAAAAGAGTAAGTCTAGACTATATACTAACATCCTGCTTATTTAACTTATATGCAGAGTACATCATGTGAAATGCTGGGCTGGAAGATGCTCAAGATAGAATCAAGATTGCCAGGAGAAATACCAATAACCTCAGATATCAGATGACACAACCCTTATGGCAGAAAGTGAAGCGGAGCTAAAGACCCTCTTGATGAAGGTGAAAGAGGAAAATGAAAAGGCTGGCTTAAAATACAACATTCAAAAATGAAGAGCATGGTATCCGGTCCCATCACTTCATGGCAAATAGATGAGGAAACAGTGGAAACAGTGGCTGACTTTATTTTCTTGGGCTCCAAAATCGCTGTAGATGGTGACTGCAGCCATGAAATTAAAAGACACTTGCTCTTTGAAAGAAAAGCTATGACCAACCTAGACAGTGTATTAAAAAGCAGAGACATTATTTTGTCAGCAAAGGTCCATCTAGCTAAAGCTATGGTTTTTCCAGTAGTCATGTATGGATGTGAGAGTTGGACCATAAAGAAGGCTGAGCACTGAAGAATTCATGCTTTAGAACTGGGGTGCTGGAGAAAACTCTTTCGAGTCCCTTGGATTGCAAGGAGATCAAACCAGTCAATCCTGAAGAAAATCAATCTTGAATATTCATTGGAAGGACTGATGCTGAAGCTGAAACTCCAATACTTTGGCCACCTGTTGTGAAGAACAACACTGGAAAGATTGAAGGCAGGAGGAGAAGGATGAGATGGTTGGATGGCATCACAGATTTAATGGACATGAGCTTTAGCAAGCTCTGGGAGATGCTGTAGGACAGGGAAGCCTGGCATGCTGCAGTCCATAGGGTCACCAAATGTAGGACACGACTAAGGGACTAAACAACAACAAAAATATTCATTTTTCCCTAGGATTTTAGCAGAGCTCCATATAGAGCAGAAATGATAAGAATGGTTAAACAAAAGTCATCTAAACTTAACCAGTATTTTAAAACCTTAGGATCTATGTAGCAGTCTAGGGAAACAAGTGTCAGACATTCAATTATGCCATCAGGAACATTTGGATAAAAGAAGAGACCCAGAAGAAATGTTATTCATGGCTCTTTCTAGCTATAATTTGATTTGTTTTGATTAAGTCATTTTAGAACTAACAAGGAATGGAAGTGTGTTTGATGGATATTATACTACCAAGTTTCTCAGAAGAAAGAAAAATGGAAACAATTGTTAATTTTTACTAACATATAATATCAAAATGTGTTGAGATTGTGTTTAGTTGAAATATTTTCTTTAAATTAGTTATAAAAATTCTCCAGAGGACTTATTTATGACCATACTTACAAACTTTTTTTTTTAACCTTTTTTTGGTTAGTGAATATCCTTTTTCATAATAATAAATGTGTTTGTGAATTCCATCTCTTCAAATAGTCCTTGAAAAATCTCACTAATCCGACAACTATCTTGTTGCTTATTGCCGTTTAATCTGCTTTATACCTTGAACAGTACATGTTTGCTCTATGTAGAAATTTACTTCCTCATAATTGTTTGGATTTGAGCCATCCTGGATTTGATTATATCTTTTCTTCCTCACATTATACATGTCTACACTCAAAATTGAATGCTTCCGATTTAAAAGATGAACTATAACCAAAAATCATAAATGAAATATGTATAGCAAAGTACTTTTTTTATTGACCAAGATAGCCTTGATTTTTCCCTCAGCTTGACTAAAATTTAGGTAGGTTTCTTCCTGACAATAGACTCCTAACCTCCCATTTCTTAGAGCATTTACTCTAAAAAATTTGCAAGTGTAAACTCTTAATCTGCCATTTTTTAATATAAATCTCTTCCCAGCCTTAACAGTTTTACAACCTAAGAATGTATTTCTCAAGGAGCTGGAAGTCATCCAGTTCAATAAGATAAACAGAATAAATGTCAATTGGTAAACACAGATGAACAAATCACATTGACTCCTATATCCTCCAGTACCTGCCCACTAGCTCACTCCAGAATTTAAAAATTTTGCCTTATGTTTCACTGGAGTTAAGCTTAGTAATAAAGTTTTCATTGCCTGTTTAACTTGTCTAGGGTAATTTTCTTCAATGTTTCCAAATTTTATGCTTTATTTTGATACATTTTATGGATGATATCAGGGATTTTTTTCAAAAGTTGAAAATTACATCAGAAGTTAACAGGAAAAAGTAAAATTAAGAATTGTATATCTCTAATAATCTGATTTTATATTTAATTACATAGCAACTGTCATTAAATAAAAAGATAGTTTTAATGAGTTTGATATGGACCCAGTTTTATGATGGAAGTGTATCATGTATTTGTATGTGTACATAAATAAAGAAAAAAGAAAGTAGCTATCATCAGAAAGATCATCAAATAATTGAAAACTGGTTTTTCTGTTTTCCTGAATGTTTTCCAAATTTTTAAACATAGATGTCAATGTTTAAAATTACAACTAATATTTAACTCTTCAACTTTGAATTTTATGCCATGATAGAGTCTACTTTTGGCAACTGGCTTAGAGTATATTCATCAGATGTGCTTGATGGGTCTCTTCCTTATTAAAAAAAACAAACAAAGTGAACTTAGCATTCTCTACAAAAAAAAAAAAAATTAAAATGATTAAGCTATATTTTCTCAGTTTTCTAAAGCCAATATGGAAACCTGTCTATAGAACATCAAAATTTTTTCCTTGGAAGTTTCTAATAAGCTAATATTGAGGAGGGGAAAGGGAAATCCTGAGCTTCAAGATGTAGAAAATAAATATGCCTTACAATCAGAGGAGTCAGTCTCCACTGATTCAGCACAAACAACACAAAAAGTTCCTGAAGGAAAAAGTCTATGTCTCTGTTCTCAAATTCCATTTGTATACTTGTCAAACTGAGATCTTCTTTCCAGGAAGAGTAATTTACCACTTGAATGAATTTCATTCTTGTTATATATGGATTCGGGAAAGAAGGCAGAAAGGCAAAACTGCCGAGTTCAGGGTCTGAATTGTCCA
This sequence comes from Neotragus moschatus, assembly GCA_006410615.1. Lineage (NCBI taxonomy): Eukaryota > Metazoa > Chordata > Mammalia > Artiodactyla > Bovidae > Neotragus > Neotragus moschatus. The sequence continues at coordinate 43,575 of SJYA01001326.1, forward strand.
GGTGCCAGAGTGACTGTCTACCATTTCTGTGCTTAGGTAAATGTTGGTGTTGGAGAGATTTTCTCCCATTTTTCTCAAACTTCTTCTCCTTTGTTTGTCTGGCTGAAACAGTCCACTACTATATTGCTGTGCTATAGCTATAAGCCCTGCAGGTGTTTATCAGAGGTTCACATGACTGCCAAAACAGAATGCCCCCAGCTTTGTAAATAGCACTCATGCATGGGAAAAAAGCAATAATATAGTAGGGAAAAAAGCAGTTTGCATTGTTGTGATATTGTATTGTCTGTATTTTTTTTTCCCTTTGTGATGGAGAAGTGTTAAAAGGAGGCTGAGGAAATGTACAAGTTGACATGTTCTTTTTAAAGTAATAAACATATTTAACAAACATGTTACTTTAAGAGAAGTTGAAAGGTTTTATAAGATAAATGTAAGATTATTTGCATAATAAAATATTTTTCACATCACTAAAAGTTTCAAGGGAGATTTTAAAATAGATATCTCCTCTACACAGGAAACACAGAAAAGAATTATAAACTCAAACCCAAAACAACAAAGTAAATGGCAACAGGATCATACTTTATCAGTAATTACCTTAAAGGTAAATAGATTGAATACCCCAACCAAAAGACAAAGACTGGCTGAATGGATACAAAAATAAGAGCCCTACATATGCTATCTACAAAAGATCCACCCCAAACCTAGGGACACATACAGACTGAAAGTGAAGGGCTGGAAAAAGATATTTCATGCAAATGGAGACCAAAAGAAAGCAGGAGTAGCAATACCCATATCAGATAAAATAGACTTTGAAATAAAGGATGTGAAAAGAGACAAAGGAGGACACTACATAATGATAAAAGGANTACACCTAAAGCAACTAGAAAAAGAAGAAATGAAGAACCCCAGGGTTAGTAGGAAATAAATCATAAAAATTAGGGAAGAAATAAATAAAAAAGAAACAAAGGAGACTGTACAAAAAGCAACAAAACTAAAAGCTGGGTCTTTGAGAAGATAAATAAAATAGACAAACCATTAGCCAGACTCATCAAGAAAAAAAGGGAGAAGAATTAAATTAACAAAATTAGAAATGAAAATGGAGAAATCATAACAGACAACACAGAAATACAAAGGATCATAAGAGACTAGTACCAGCAACTATACGGCAATAAAATGGACAACTTGGAAGAAATGGACAAATTCTTAGAAAAGTATAACTTTCCAAAACTGAACCAGGAAGAAATAGAAAATCTTAACAGACCCATCACAAGCATGGAAATCTAAACTGTAATGGAAAATCTTCCAACAAACAAAACCCCAGGACCAGATGGCTTCACAGGTGAATTCTACCAAAAATTTAGATAAGAGTTAACACCTATCCTACTCAATCTCTTCCAGAAAATTTCAGAGGAAGGTAAACTGCCAAACTCATTCTATGAGGCCACCATCACTCTAATACCAAAACCAGACAAAGATGCCACAAAAAAAGAAAACTACAGGCCAGTATCATTAATGAACATAGATGCAAAAATCCTTAACAAACTTCTAGCAAACAGAATCCAACAACATATTAAAAAGATCATACACCATGACCAAGAGGGCTTTATCCACGGGATCCAAGGATTCTTCAATAGTCACAAATTAATCAATGTGATATACCACATTAACAAATTGAAAGATAAAAACCATATGATTATCTTAATAGACACAGAGAAAGCCTTTGACAAATTCAACATCCGTTTATGATAAAAACCCTCCAGAAAGTAGGCATAGAAGGAACATACCTCAACATAATAAAAGCCACATATGATAAACCCACAGCAAACATTATCCTCAATGGTGAAAAATTGAAAGCATTTCCCCTAAAGTCAGGAACAAGACAAGGGTGCCCATTCTCACCACTATAAAGAAAAAGAAATAAAAGGAATCCAGATTGGAAAAGAAGAAGTAAAACTCACTGTTTGCAGATTACATACTTTTCTATATAGAAAACCCTAAAGACACCATCAGAAAATTACTAGAGCTAATCAATGAATATAGTAAAGTTGCACAATATAAAATGAATGCACAGAAATCCCTTGCATACACTAACAATGAGAAAAAAGAAAGGTAAATTAAGGAAACAATTTCATTCACCATTGCAACAAAAATAATAAAATACTTAGGAATAAATCTATGTAAAGAAACAAAAGACCTACATACAGAAATCTATAAAACACTGATGAAAGAATTCAAAGAGGACAGTAATAGATGTAGAAATATACTATGTTCATGGATTGTAAGAATCAATATAGCGAAAATGAGTATACTACCCAAAGCAATCTATAGATTCAATGCAATCCCTATCAAGCTAACAATAGTATTTTTCACAAACTAGAACAAATAATTTCACAATTTGTATAGAAATCCAAAAAAAACCTCGAAAAGCCAAACAATCTTGAGAAAGAAGAATGGAACTGGAGGAATCAACCTACCTGACTCAGACTATACTACAAATTTATGGTCATTAAGACAGTATGGTCCTGGCACAAAAACAGAAATCTAGATCAATGGAACAAAATAAAAAGTCCAGAGATAAATCCACATTCCTATGGACACCTTATCTTTGACAAAGGAGGCAAGAATATACAATGGAGAAAAGACAATCTTTTTAACAAGTGGTGCTGGGAAAACTAGTCAACCACCTGTAAAAAAAAAAAAAAATGAAACTAGAACACTTTCTCCTAATATCATACACAAAAATAAACTCAAAATGGATTAAAGATCTAGATATAAGACCAGAAACTATAAAACTCCTAGAGGAAAACATAAGCAAAATGCTCTCTGATATAAATCACAGCAGGATCCTCTATGACCCACTTCCGAGAGTAATGGAAATAAAAGCAAAAATAAACAAATGGGACCTAATTAAACTTAAAAGCTTTTGCACAATTAAGCAAACTATAAGCAAGGTAAAAAGACAGCCTTCAGAATGGGAGAAACTAATAGGAAATGAAGCAACTGACAAAGAACTAATCTCAAAAATATACAAGCAACTCCTGCAGCTCAATTACAGAAAAATAAATGACCTGATCAAAAAATGGGCCAAAGAACTAAGCAGATTTCTCCAAAGAAGACATACAGATGGCTAACAAACACATGAAAAGATGCTCAACATCACTTATTATCAGAGAAATGTAAATCAAAACCACAATGAGGTACCATCTCACACTGGTCAGAATGGCTGCTATCAAAAAGTGTACAAAAAATAAATGCTGGAGAGGGTTCAGAGAAAAGGAAACTCTCTTAAACTGTTGGTGGATATGCAAACTAGTACAGCCATAATGCAGAACAGTAGGGGGATTCTTTAAAAAACTGGAAATAGAACTGTCATATGACCCAGCAATCCCACTGCTTGTCATACACACTGAAGAAACCAGAATTGAAAGAGACACATGTACCCCAATGTTCACTGCAGCACTGTTTACAATATCCAGGACATGGAAGCAACCT
>SJYA01001326.1:47542-61646 GCA_006410615.1 Neotragus moschatus
GACATTACTTTGCTGACTAAGGTCTGTCTAGTCAAGGCTATGGTTTTTCCAGTGGTCATGTATGGATGTGAGAGTTGGACTGTGAAGAAGGCTGAGCACCGAAGAATTGATGCTTTTGAACTGTGGAATTGGAGAAGACTCTTGAGAGTCCCTTGGACTGCAAGGAGATCCAACCAGTCCATTCTGAAGGAGATCAACCCTGGGATTTCCTTGGAAGGAATGATGCTGAAGCTGAAACTCCAGTACTTTGGCCACTTCATGCGAAGAGTTGACTCATTGGAAAAGACTCTGATGCTGGGAGGGATTGGGGGCAGGAGGGGAAGGGGACGACAGAGGATGAGATGGCTGGATGGCATCACGGACTCGATGGACATGAGTCTGAGTGAACTCCATGGGATGGTGATGAACAGGGAGGCCTGGTGTGCTGCGATTCATGGGGTCACAAAGAGTCGGACATAACTGAGCGACTGAACTGAACCGAACTGATTAAAAAGAATGCATTTGAATCAGTTCTAATGAGGTGGAAGAAACTGGAGCCAATTATACAGAGTGAAGTAAGCCAGAAAGAAAAATACCAATACAGTATATTAACACATATATACGGAATTTCGAAAGATAGTAATGATAACCCTGTATGCGAGATAGCAAAAGAGACACAAATGTAAAGAACAGACCTTTGGGACTCTGGGAGAGGGAGAGGGTGGGATAATTTGGGAGAATGGTATTGAAATATGTATACTATCATGTAAGAACGAGAAGCTAGTCTAAGTTCAATACAGGATACAGGATGCTTGGGGCTGGTGCACTGGGATGACCCAGAGAGATGATATGGGGAGGGTGGTGGGAGGGGGGCTCAGGGTTGGGAATTCATGTACACCTGTGGTGGATTCATGTCAATTTAGGGCAAAACCAATACAGTATTGTAAAGTACAAAAATAAAATAAAAGAATAAAAAGAAAAATAAAAGTTTTCATGTAAGGTGCATTTATTCAGCCACCAAGGAGTAGGTATATTTTATAGATGTCTAGCGATTTGTTTTGTGATAATATCTTTCTAAATAAAATCCTTGAGTTTAATTTGTTCCATCTTAGCCACTACTATCGATGTTAAATTTTTATAGTATCATTGAGTATTAACCAGATTATAACATCATTCATTATTAACTCTAAAAATTTTGGGGAAGTAATGAAAAAGATAAATCATTATGAACCAAGATGCAAAAATATTAGAAAACTATAATATAATAGCTTTTCACTAGTGACACCTCAAAGGAAAGCATAAATCTCATCTCAGGAAATTAAGAACAGCTTTTCTTGTGCACATGTTCTAGTCCATAGATTGAAGGCCCACGTTATAGTTACAGTAGAAAATGTGCTCTGAATGTCCCAAAATGATATGTTTAATTTAATGTGTATATTGAATGAGAAACTTAAGGATAAGGAAAATAATTATTTATAGGGTGCAGAGAACAAAATAAACCTTGGTTGATGAATCTCAGATCAAAAAGGTACCTAAGTTATTAAGGGCCTCCATAGCACAGTTCCAATACAGGTAAATTATTTTCAACATAAAATATTACTCTATCTTATAATCTGTACAATAGTTAGAAACTATCAAAGAATATATCTATAAAGACTTTCATTGAAAAAAAAAAAGGTACAGGAAAATGAACATTACTTTCCATATCTATTTTATTCTTCTTTCACCATTTTACAAAATAGGAGCAACCATGAAATTTCAGACGTTACAGGCAGATTCAGGTTAACACGTATTTCTGAAGAAACACATGAGCTGAAAGGGTGCAGTTCCATTTTCTAGTGGTCCACAGGAAAATTTCACTTATGGATACTTCTTGGTCTTGACTATGTCATTTTCTGAACCTGACATAAATCAGAGGAAGTGGAAAATAACAGCCTAATTTATATTTGGCATGGCATATAGTCATAATGACATTTTTCCTGCTAAGTTTTTAAATGCATAAGTGACTTAGCTTTCAGTATTTAGAACATGTCCACAATGCTTAAAAAAAGTTGTTTCTAAATCCCTTTTAGTTTTTCCACTGAAGAGTTGTTGTATTCTATAATTAAAAAAGCATATAGTAGTAGGAAAAATGTAATATGATCAACATAGACTGGGATGGTCTTAAGGGATTTTAGAACTAGTAAGAAAGAATTTTTTTCTAATAATCTTCTACTCCTTACATAAGTCTTTCATTTTATTGATTTTTTTGTCACTGTTAATAAATTCTTCAAGTCTGGTACATATAAGTGGTTGACGTTTTAAGGTTTGCTTTTTCTAGCATGTATTTTCACCTATTTCCCTTTTTGTCTTCCTTCATAAGATATTCTTACTATCCTTCAAGTGATTACTTATGTGAAAGAATAGCTTCTGAAAGACAATATTTCATGACACACACAAAAAAAGATAAAAGCAGATCAAGTGCTGGGTCCAGAGAGATAAAAGACTTGCTCTGCATTATATAGCAAATGGTTTTACCTTTGCTCAAGCAAAAAATGATTCATTATCTTAGGTGCAATTATCATTTAACTCAAATTTGCCTTCTTCACATTTTGTTAGCATTTAGATTTTTTCAACCTATTTTAAATTAATTTTATCTGTTTACTTTATTTAGATATTATGTTATATAGATACAAGATACAAATTCAAATATAGAAAAAATAAAATCTATTGTTGTTGCAGTCACTCAGTCATGTCTGACTCTTTGCGACCCCACAGGACTGCACCAAGCCAGGCTTCCCTGTCCTTCACCATCTCCTGGAGTTTGCTCAAACTTACGTCCATTGAGCCAGTGATGCCATCCAACCATTTCATCCCCTGTTGCCCCCTTCTCCTCCTGACTTCAATCATTTGCAGCATCTGGTTCTTTTCCAACGAGTCAGCTCTTCACAACAGGTGGCCAAAGTGTTGGAGCTTTGTCTTCAGTATCAGTCCTTCCAATGAGTATTCAGGGTTGATTTCCTTTAGGATTGACTGGTTTGAACTTCTTACTGTCCAAGGGACTCTCCAGAGTCTTCTCCAGCACCACAGTGTGAAGGCATCAGTTCTTTGGTACTCAGCCTTTTTTATTGCCCAGCCCTCACATTCATGAGATGTAGTATAATATTTGTCCAAATGAGTGTATTGAACTCAGTATATGCTGGGTACTTTGAATATATAAATATGGGATCTGATACAACAGCTTTTGGTGTTAACATGAATATTTCAACCCTTAGATCTAAAGGCTTTATGATTTGGGAGATTAAAATTTATTCATCTCTGAAGTACTCAGAGGAACATGTGTGACCACTGGGAAGAAATATAGAAGAACATTCAATTATATGGATTGTCAACCTATATATCCTTACAATTCTAGAAAGTGTAAATCTTCCAGTAAGAAAATTTATCTGTCTGTCTCTAAAATGTTTTATTAATTAGATGTTCAGAGCAATCTAGATGCTGTAGAGGGTCCAAAGAAAAATGCTTAGCAGTTGGAAATAGAAACCTGTAACATGGCATAAATGTCTGATTTAGGAGAGCTGTCATTAAAAAATTACCAAAATAGCCAATATGAAGAGATACTCAAGGAACCTACACATATGAAGGCCCTTTGGAGGGCAATGACAACCAACAAATACAGAAGGGAAATGAGTAGGGATAAATGATGTTATATGACTGGCTACTTCTCTTTCCTTCTGCCCTCCTCTCCAGAATGATGGAGATGTTCCATGTACCTGGATGAAAGGTACACAATGCTCTTCAATATTTACAAACACTTACATGTGCTCACACACACACACACCCTGACAGGCCTGTGTTCCAGAATCCAGATTAAGATAGAAACATTTCCAACATCTCAAAAAATGCTTTTCCCCTTTCCAGGTGAGTTAATGCCTCCAACATCATCAGTGGCTACCATTTGGGCTTCTATTATCATGTTCCATACTTTTAGATTTTGCCTTCTCTACTCAGTAGTGTTTTTTATGTTTTTTTTAATTTTTTAAAATTTTTTATGTTGTTTTATTTCATAGTAAACATATATATAAATTACCAAAAAAAAAGACAATTGTGTATTCATCAACTATGTTACAAATTAGAACACTGAGCGTAATATGCTCTAGGTTTATTCATATGGTTGCAAATGGCAGGATTTCATTCTTTCTTATGGCTAAGTAATAGTCATGTGTTTGTGTGTGTGTGTGTGTGTGTGTGTGTGTGTGTGTGTATCACATTATTTTTATCCATTCATTTGTTGATGGACACTAAGTTTGTTATGGTCAATTAATCTATAATGAAAGAGACAAGTGTATACAATGGAAAAAAACAGTCTCTTCCAATAAGTGGTCCTGGAAACACTGGACATGTAAAACAATAATATTAGAACATTATCCCACACCATATACACAAATAAACTAAACATTGATCAAATACATAAATATAATATGAATATCATAAAATTCCTAGGAAAAAAACAAAGAACATTCTTTGACATAATTCATGGCAGTATTTTTTTGGATCTGTCTCCCCTGTCTATTCAAAAAAAACAAAAATGAAAATAAACACATTAGACCTAATTAAACTTAAAAGCTTTCACACAGCAAAGGAAATCATTCACAAAATGAAAAGATAGCCTATTGAAATATCTGAGGAGAAAATGTCTGCAAATGATATGACTAACAAGGAATTAATATCAAAAACATATGAATAGCTAGTACAAATCAATATTAAAAAAAACAATTAAAATATAGACAGAAGATTTGAATAGATATTCTTTCAAAGAAGATACACATATGTCAACAGATACATAAAAATATGCTCAAAACCACAATGAGATATCACCTCACAAATATCAGAATGGCCATAAACAAAAACTCTACAAATAGCAAATGATGGAGAGGACATTCAGAAAGGGAATCCTCATACACTGATGTGGGAAAGTACGATGGGAAAGCCACGAAGGAACCTAGTATGAACATTCCTCAAAAAACTAAAAATAGAACTACTATATGATCCAGGAATTCCCCTGTTGGGCATGTATCTGAGGAAAATGAAGACACTAATTCAAAAAGATACGCGCAGCCCACAATACTATATGTAAAACAGATGACAAACAAGGACCTACTGTATATATAGAACAAGAAACTCTGCTCAATATTCTGTAATTACCTACATGGGAAAAGAATCTGAAAAAGAACAAATATATATGTATATATATTTCAATCACCTTACTGTACCCCTGAAAACAACACAGTATTGTAAATCAATTATATTCCTGGATAAAACAAAACAAAAATAAAAAAATATATATTTTTAAATAAATAAATTTAAATTAATTATAAAAACAAATAAAAAAACAAAAAGATACATACAGCCCACTCTTCAAAGCAGCACTATTTATGAGTCAAGATATGAAAGCAACCTATTAAGTGCTTTTTAATATAACTTCCTTTTCCCTACACCTTTTTTTCCATCTACTACTCAGAAACACTTTCAGCCCCTCTTTCTTGAAAACTTCCTCCTCCAATCAATCTATCGGGCTCAATAAGGCCAATTCTTACCACTGTATTTAAACTTGCAGTAAGACCCTCATTACCACCAATGTCCGTATTCTTCAGCCATCTTATACTTTTGTCATGAAAATGTTAATCTTCCAACAAATTACATAGCTTACTTATTTATTGTGTCTATTATCAATCTCCTTCTGCTGGAATGAAAACTTCATAAGGGTATGGATCTTTATTTCTTTTATCTTGTTTCTTACAGGTATAGAATGGAACTATACCTGTAGTTCACCATCAATAAATATTTCTTTTATGGCAGCTTGTGAGCCAAGCACTTTATTTCAGCACCTTGAATATTTCTTCTTCTCCTCCTACTCCACAGTCCCTGTCCTTTACCACTCTCTTTGCATCTGTTTATGAAAGTCTCAGTGCTGTCTTTTAAAAGCCTAAGTGGGGGGAAAGACGACGAGGATGAGAATCTGATATGAAATTGGCTTCTCTTTGAGGCACTGGAGAGAAAGGACATTTGTAAATACTCCCAAAGTAATTATTTATTTTACTTTCTCATAAACCCAATGGTTTTATTGTATTGCTATTATATTAATTCTTTTTCTTAACTACAAAGAAAAGGCATTAGAAAAAAATTAAGTTCCTTGCCTGACACTTAAAAATTTCATATGTTAGAATAAGAAGTAAATGGAGAAAATTGCAGGACAAAAATCACTGAATTATCTTCCAAATTATTCAATGACCCCCTATTGTCATACTAATTAGCCTTATATACCTAAATTATGACAAATACTTACTTTTCCACTTTATATTTAACAAAAGTTTTTAAGCTTTATGTCCTATTGATTTTTTAAATGTAATTTAAACCCATAACAAATTGAACTACAGGAAGCTGCATAGATAGGTTTGATATGATATCATAAATGTTTTCAGAAAGACTTGAATGGAAGGTAGTGATGCTGAGCTTCTGGAGGTATATGTGGGATTGATGCAAGTCAGGGGAATCTGTGTAAAAATCAAAACTCAAACACTCCCTTGTTTGCAGGAACCTGAGGACTGAAGATATTCAAGTTAATCCAAACTACAAATACAAATGATTATTTTGATGGACTATTTTAAAATACAAGGAATTATATGCAAAGTCCATGCTTTTTTGAATTAAAAAAAAAAAAGACTAGGACCAAATTTAAAGTCATTCTATTCACTGATATCTTAATGCTGGTTATTGTAGAATCTGTAAATAATACATGAAGTATAAAATCTCAACAGTCAAAAAGTTAGTATTACTATTTCATACTTTATCAAATTTCTTTGGCTCAAGTCCCACAGATGTATGACAGTGAATACATCAAATGATTTATATTTTTCATCTTTTGAGAATATTTGAATTCTCAACTCTGAGGAAACATAGAATGTAAAATTTCCATTTAGAGTAAACAGAAGCTAAAGAATTGCTGACAGGCCCACAAATGATTAAGCTGCACCAATAAAGAATTTATTAGAAATATGGAAACTTTACATGCTTGGAGAGACTTTCCTGCTGAGCCAGGTTAATGGGTTCAGATAAGCTTGTGGCCTAAGTAAGTTCTTCACTACTTAGCTTTTTCCTTTAAGGGCCCCTCCAGGTGTGTCTGCTGCGACAGCAGTTTTAGTGCTTCAACAACGCTTTTCAACCTTTTGATTTCATTTTAGCTGCTGTGATTAAATAGACACACATCACTTGCTGTGCCACAGCAAAAGAAGCTTGTGGTTCACCTTTGCTGAATTAGTACCCACTGAGCACTGCAAATATTTAAAATGTCAGTCCATTTGATAATGTCAGAGAGGGCTGCAAATACCACCACATAGTACCAAAGAAGCACTCAATACAGACAAAAGAACATTTAACATCTCTCTTCTTCAAGGTAAAATGAGAGTTAAATAGAAACAGTAAAACTCTGATGAAGTTACTAAGGTCAGAAAATTTAATAACCATAAATGGGACTTCAGGCTTATAACTCACTGCTTTAGTACATTCTCTCACAAAAGTTGTTCTGTTGCTGATCTTAAACCGAGTGCTGTTGCAGGAGAATTAATTTATATCGACACAAGATTGGAGAGTTCTTACAACAAAATCCACCTGATGTCATTCTTGAGTGAACTGCAGATATTTGACCCAAGAGCAAAGCTTCAAGTGGAGACTTCATGTTTCAAGTGATGTCGTTATTTAATGCTTGAGTATTTAATTCCAAAAGGCAATAAAGAAAGACACCATACCGATGTGAAGCTTGGAAAGGTTAGCAAAACCATAGACCACCCAGGGATTTCAAGATTTTTCTATTACTCAGACCAAAAATGCAACTATGTGTAGGGGATGTAAAGAACCCGCCTGCCAATGCAGGAGACATGAGATGCTGGTTCAATCCCTGGGTTGGGAAGATCCCCTGGAGAATGGAAGGGCAACTTAATCCAGTATTCCTGCCTGGAGAATCCCATGGACAGGGGAGTCTGGTAGGGATACAGTCCAGAGGGTCACAAAGAGTCCAGCACCAATTAAGTGACTTAGCACACAGCACATCAATACTTAGTGAATAAAATTTCAAACTTGTTTTGTACTCACATATGTATGAATGAGGATAAAGGGCTTAACTTCTCTATGAAAATACACAGGTCATTCCTCAAGCAAAGAACATTTAGAAGCAAGTGTTCATTGCCTGTGGGCAGCTCTGATCCAAAGACAGTGTGCAGTCCAGAAGGGCAACTCTGCAACATTTACAAAACTTTTCCAAGGCTATCTGAGTCACTATCATTATTGCCTTTGGAAAAGGGGGAAAAGCTGTAGACTTTCTTTCAAAATGTAACATGGAAGTTGTACATCTCCCTTACTCTCACACTGTATTTGTTTGAACTTAGTCAATGATCACACTTAGCTACAATTCTGCAAAATATAATCTAGCGTCCAAGAAGTGGGCAAGGAAATTAATTTCCCTTCACAGAATATTTGCTCATCAATGTGTTTCAAAGTGGTTCTACTCTGTCATTACATAGGAAAAAGTATGAGATTTTGAATTGAAACTGACAAACAGAGAGAATATGTGAACACAGATGTCAAAAATATTCCAATATTGGTAAATATAAAATCATCATATAAAATTTTAAAATAATATTGAGACAGCCATTTCAGCTGGTCACACATCTCTATTAATGAACCTAACATTTTTATTCTAAAAAAATAGTAAATTTTATTTTTGTCATTAAATGCTTTAATGTAATGTCAAAAAATTAAAAGATAGACTCAAACTTAAAATGTAGTACATATTTATAATGATCAAAAGTTTGAAAACTATAGGAAATTTATGTTTGAAAGTAAAATATTATGAACTGCACTATATTTCCAATATTTGCTATATTCTTATTTTATTTATAAGGCCCCATACTCAAAACCACTCCAGTCTAGAGATTTCTTTAAATTGCTACATAATAGATATTAAACATTTACTCAACAGTAGTTTGGAAAGGAATTTTGTGCTTGATTGAAAATTTTCCAAGTGTGTTTTCACTCTATGAATCTTAGAACTAATTCTTCTAACTAATAATTTTTATCCTCAACTGGTGTTTTGCATGCTTTCAATAAGCACAAATTATCATCATATTTCCTTTAAACTGTCTCCAAACCATGCTATTGAGATGTTGCTACTTTCTTTGGAAAAGAACAGTCTAATTAAATGTNAACAGTAGTTTGGAAAGGAATTTTGTGCTTGATTGAAAATTTTCCAAGTGTGTTTTCACTCTATGAATCTTAGAACTAATTCTTCTAACTAATAATTTTTATCCTCAACTGGTGTTTTGCATGCTTTCAATAAGCACAAATTATCATCATATTTCCTTTAAACTGTCTCCAAACCATGCTATTGAGATGTTGCTACTTTCTTTGGAAAAGAACAGTCTAATTAAATGTGTCTGATTCTTGTTGAGATTTGACAGAAAACAACAAAATTCTGTAAAGCAAATATCCTTCAATAAAAAATAGATTAATTAAAAAAAGAATTCCAATTCTTCTAAGTATAATACCCATAATTCTTTCATTTATTTTGTCATACAGTGAATATTTCTTGAGTTCCTACTAAGTGCCTACTTAAGTATGGGGGCTTCCATGATGAGAACAAAGAGACACAGAACCTGTTCTCACTGAGTTTATGGTCCAGTAGGGAACACAGGGAAGGTTTTCCAAGGCAAAACATTCGATATCATGGTAATCCAAGTCTATGCCCCAACCAGTAATGCTGAAGAATCTGAAGTTCAACGATTATCTGAAGGCCTACAAGAACTTTTAGAACTAACACACAAAAAAGATGTCCTTTCCATTATAGGGGACTGGAATGCAAAAGTAGGAAGTCAAGAAACACCAGAAATAACAGGCAAATTTGGCCTTGGAGTACAGAATGAAGCAGGGCAACGGCTAATAGAGTTTTGCCAAGAAAACACACTGGTCATTGCAAACACTCTCTTCCAACAACACAAGAGAGGACTCTACGCATGGACATCACCCGATGGNTGATGTTAGTTTTCTGAATGTTCAGCTTTAAGCCAACTTTTTCACTCTCCTCTTTCACTTTCATGGAAGTGGTCAAATAGGAGATAGCAAGAATGAACATCGAAATTTTAGCAGTCAGTGAACTAAAATGGACTGGAAAGGGTGAATTTAATTCACATGACCATTATATCTATACTGTGGGCAAGAACCCCTTAGAAGAAATGGAGTAGCCCTTATAGTCAACAAGAGTCCAAAATGCAGTACTTGGGTACAATCTCAAAAGAGACAGAATGATCTCTGCAAACATTCTCTTCCAACAACACAAGAGAAGGCTCTACACATGGACATCACCAGATGGTCAATACCAAAATCAGATTGATTATATTCTTTGCAGTCAAAGATAGAGAAGCTCTATACAGTCAGCAAAAACAAGACCAGGAGCTGATTGTGGCTCAGATCATGAACTCCTTATTGCAAACTTGCAGGATTAAATCGAAGAAATAAGTTAGACTATTCAGGTAAGAGCTAAATCAAATCCTTTATGATTATACAGTGAAAATGACAAACAGATTATAGGGATTAGCTCTGATAGACAGAGTACTATAGAAGAACTATAGATGGAGGTTCGTGACATTGTAGAGNAAACTTGTAGGATTAAATCGAAGAAATAAATTAGACTATTCAGGTAAGAGCTAAATCAAATCCTTTATGATTATACAGTGAAAATGACAAACAGATTATAGGGATTAGCTCTGATAGACAGAGTACTATAGAAGAACTATAGATGGAGGTTCGTGACATTGTAGAGGAGGCAGTGATTAAGACCATCCCCCAAAAAGAAATGCAAAAAGGCAAAATGGTTGTCTGAGGTTGGATGGCTTCACCGACTCACTGGACATGAGTTTGAGCAAGCTCCAGGAGTTGGTGATGGAAAGAGAAGCCTGGCATGCTGCAGTCCATGGGGTTGCAAAGAGTTGGACATGACTGTGTGACTGAACTCAACTGATACACAATATTTTACTAAATATTATTAAATCCATTGAGTCCTTTTGATTAGGATTTGTGTCCTGATATTAATATAAGAAGTGTCAGAGATCTAGACTGCACCTTCTACCATGTGAGAATACAATGAGAAGACTGACATCTATGAATCAGAAAGTGAAGTCTCATCAGATGGCAACTTTATCAGCACATTCATCATGGATACCTCAGCCTCCAGAGTAGTGATAAATAAATTTATATTGTTTATGTAAAAGCTATCCAGCCTCTGGTATGTTTTAACAGCAGTCCAAACAGACCAGGATGTTGAATTTCAGCTCAATATATTAGTTTAAAAACTTACTGTACTAAAAGAGAGATTTTACTAACATAATAAACACTGGTGAAAACTAAAGTCTGTATTTATTACATAAAATAATAATTCTCATTCATTGAGCATTTATGTTATTTCATTGAATTTACCCAGTGATCTTTTAAGTTACGCATTATTCTAAAAGTAACATATATATTACTAGAAGTAATTCTTTTACTGATACGTTAAGCCTTTGAAAGTGTAAATACTGCATTTTAAAATCATTTTTAAACTCTTTTTTTATAATTTATTAAATTATTTTTAATTTTCTATTTTAACAAAACTACTTTTTATAATTTATTAAATTTATAATTTACTTTTGTCTTTCTTTTTAGTAATAAACTAATTTAAATCATGTATTTGCTTTGATTACCATTTTAACTGCAGCTCATAGGTCTTCTTAGGAAATATTCTTTAGATCACTAAATTCATGGTGATTTGTTATTTTGTTTTTGAATCCCTCTTTTACATAGAGAGATTTATCAGTATATATTTTTAATATTGAAGAAGCTTTTGTTTGTTGCCATTTTATGTTTACCAGCATTTGAAAATCATAAAAAAGACTTTATTCAGAAATTCTTCTTGGCCATACTGATTTATGCTTGAGGGTAAAAGGGCCTGTATTAAATTGGGCTTCTTATATTTATGATACATAAAAACTATGAATTATTTAATTAAAATCATAAAAGTATACTTTATAATAATTCAAGGTATGATTTAGTATCTGATTCTGACAATGCAATCCCAAATGCAAACAGGCAACCAGAAAGATAAAACTAGAATGACAAATATAAATGGAATGACAAGAGAAATCTGAGAAATACAGAGAAAATGGAAACTATCTTTTAATGTCTATTTTCATTACTGTAACATCTTAATTCTCTTCTAAAAGGAGTTTAGAACTTTAAGTTTTTTAAGAATATATGCTAACTTATTTAATTTAATATACTGAAGTGGAAATGTATTAAGAGTAGGCACTGTAAGGAAATGATTAAATAGTTATAAATATTAATCCTACTTTAACTGTCATTCTTTAAAAATTGGCAAAAAAAAAGACATTTAATACCCATAATGGGTAAAATTACTTAATTATTTTATTGCAGTACTTACTTTTAAGACCTAAAATTACTAGCTAAAGATCCCCAAAAACAAAACTCTGCCCCAATTTCTAAGTGAAATAACTCAAAATTCAGGCAGATCAGACAATAATAGTATTCTCTGGTAAGAGTTAATAATATAGCAAGATAAAAATAAATCTATGGAAATATAAATATAACAATAATAAATGCTTATTCAAAATATGCCAGGTGATAGATTGTAAGTCAGTTAATCCTAAAACATCCATACTCAATAGTTATTATTATCTGCATTTAACAAAGAGAAAAATAAATCTGGAGAACTATTTTGCCAAGGTTAATTTTTTTCTATCAACCTTAGGTGTCTCCTGTGGTGTCTGTTAAAGTAAAAACACCAAAGCTAAGATAAATCTCTATAGAGAGGGAAATTTTTTGAGAGTTTTGTAGCAGAAACAATCTCAAGGAAGTAAAAGAGGTAGTTTGTTTTAATTATTGAAAGTTATCCCATGAAATCCAATAGCAAGAACGAAAATGATGTCAGCTCACATTTATCAAGTGTTTACTAAGTGCCAAAATCTGGTCTAGGACATTACCTATATTAGCTCATTTAATCTTTGGAAACACCTCATAGTAATACCATTGAGATAATATACTATAATTATATAGTAATATACAGCTATTACTATGGAGTAATATACTATTACTATCATTACCTTTCTATAGATGAGGAAATAGTGGTACAAAAAGTTAATTTCCTTGTGTTGGTTACAAGGACAAAGGTAGAAAGGCTGTGATGGAAAGGCTGTGATGGACCAGATGCTATTGGTCTGGTGGTACAGAGTTCATGCCTTCCTGGAATTAGAGAGCTAAAAAAAAAAAAAAAAAAACCATCAGAACGCTCTTTCTCAAATCTCCTCTTCTCTTTTTTGTACATATTGTCGTCTCTCTTTAGATGTGACTTTCTCTTGTCATTGGGCCAAAAGAGTAGGAACCACTGCCTCCAAATTTACATGGTCATAAGCCACTCACAACCACTTCTAACTTTGCAGTTCTAATAATGTGAAAGGGAAAATCTATTTAGCTCAGTTTGAGTCAACTGTCCAAACTTAGTCAAATAAGTTATGAGCCGAAATAAGAGAACAGATATCTCCATTGTAGGTAGAGGAGAGAAAACGTTCTCCCAAAAGAGTCATTCTGAGTAGACAAAATAAAAGCTACTACTGAGGTAAAAGTAAGAATCAAGGAAAAAAGTATGGACCATTAGCTATGGTGAAGTAAGATCATTATTCTGTTCCACGCTAGTTTCTCTTTCTAGACAGCCGATTCCTTCAAGTCATTAACTGTGTCTTACTCAGCTTTCCACATTTGGAAGCACTGTCTCATATAAGTAGCTGCCTTAAAATGTTTTTGGAAGTGAACTGAATGACATACTAATTATTATTCTCCCCATGACATGTGCATAATTTGTTAAGTATTCTTCCAAGGAGTAAATTTTTTAGAGAAAATGACTATAGATTTCTAAATAATTATATTCTTTTTATTTCTATAATTAATTACCTGGATATTTTCTTAATCACATTAACTGAGAGTGGAGTTAAAGAAATAAGAGGAAGCAATGTGTTCACAAAAAAACAGACATTAAGAAGCCTACAGAGTC
>SJYA01001326.1:62352-74295 GCA_006410615.1 Neotragus moschatus
CCAGATGTACTAGTCTCTTCCTTTCTGCCAAACTGTGCACATTTACCTTACTCTGGATCACAAATAGGTTACTGTATTTGATTTAAGTTCTTTTTGAAATTATTAAAATGTGCATAAAGATACAACTTTACATATAATTTTAAGGAGTCTTGATCCAGTCATGTATTCTCTATTGATTATTGCATCTCCAAATAAGAAGACTCACTGGATTAGTACACCCATAGAAAACAACAGAGAGGCTTGCACGAAGAATAGTCCAAGGATAGAGGAGGAACTTCTTAAGCTATTGTCAATAATTAGCATCTTACTGCAAATATTTTCTATTCAGTAGCTGACTAAGGCACAGATGCCTGTGTGCTCAGTTGCGTCTAACTCTTTGTGAATCTGTGGACCTGTTATAGACTGTAGCCTGCCAGGCTCCTCTCTCCATAGGATTCTTCAGGCAAGAATAGTGGAGTGGGTTGTCATGCCTGCCTCCAGGGGATCTTTCCCAGGGATCAAACTTGCATCTGTGGCATTGGCAGGTGAATTCTTTACAGCTGAGCCGCCTGGGAAGCCGAAGCACATATAGAAAGTAGGAAATTTGACTAGATACCCTAATCTTAAACTAGAATTACCTGAGATGAACAAAATACTACTGAAATCTGAGGGGATTTAAGAATATAGTCAAGGACAGAGGCCTTGCTATGGCTAGCACTTTTTACCAACTTTTTATTCATCTCATCTCTGAGCATAGCATGATTTTAAAAGGATAGTAGGAAATGTATTTCCTCACCAATATAGAAAATTTGATCTAATCTGTAATTTAAAAGAAGAATATTTAAGAAGTCCAGTATGATCATTCAAGTTATGTATGAATATTTGTGTGGGCAGGGAGGCAGAGAGAGAGAAAAAAATGAAGAGAAGGAGAGATTAAAACAAACTTACAGTCACAAATTTAAAAACTAAATAACTGTGAAATTTATTTTAAATAAATATTTTAAATGTCTATGAAGCACGTATTTAAAAGACATCTTAGAATCTTAAGTATTAAGACAATGGTTAGAAACACTAAAATTTGAAAGAATTGGTGATGACTTCTGACATGATTAGCAATTATTTTTGGATATGTAATTTTTACTTAAAATATCAATTAATAATTACTTGTAGGATATCAATATTCAGGTTTCTGAAAAGATTTTCTTTAGGAGATGTGAGAGAATTTATGAGACTCTATTTGTGGAAAACAACTTACCACTTTGTCCCTTTTGAAGGCATACAATTCTCTCATTAACATATGATTCCAAAAGTGTAAATTTTAATGTAAAAAGTGTATTAATTTTTTCAGAAACTAATGGTACCGCTCAGTTTATTACACAGGGTTGCCAAGGTAGCTCAGTGGTAAAGAATCTAACTGCCAATGCAAAAGCCTCAGGAGACATGGGTTTGATCCCCGGGTGAGGAAGATCTCCTGGAGAAGGAAACAGCAACCCACTCTAGTATTCTAGCCTCAAAAATCCCGTGGATGGAGGAGACTGGAGGGCTACAGACCACGGAGTCCCAAAGAATTGGACACAATGGAGTAATTGTGCACACACATGCAGTTTGTTACATATGAATTATTAGAATAAAAACAATAGTTAATGAGTTCAAATAGCTCAATAAAACACATATATTTATAAACTCATTAAAATTATAGATTTTATTTGCAGCATAAATAATTCTTGGTTAAGTGTAATTCACCATCATTAATAAATCCTTATTCTCCTCACATTTTCTTATAACGCCACTGAGTAGTACTCTGATCATTTTGCCATAAAGCAATTTTATTGTACTCAAAAGTAAAAACCTACTGATTAATATATTGATATGTACTAGTAAGAACCATTTTCAGTGCACTGTACTGTAAATTTTATGATGACCCAGCAAAAAGAGCTATATTACAGCAAATAAAAATATGAATTGCTAACATGAAATTTGTATTTCTATCATAAGAGCACAACAGCATAAGAAAATCATCTTTCTTACACGCAACTCACCAAGACAACGAAATAAAGAAAATAGCTGAATTATGATTGTTTATAATTACATAGGGCTTCCCAACTGGCTCAGACAGTAAAGGATCGTCCTGCAATGCAGGAGACTAAGGTGTGATATCTGGGTTGGGAAGATCTCTCGGAGAAGGANATAACACCACTGAGTAGTACTCTGATCATTTTGCCATAAAGCAATTTTATTGTACTCAAAAGTAAAAACCTACTGATTAATATATTGATATGTACTAGTAAGAACCATTTTCAGTGCACTGTACTATAAATTTTATGATGACCCAGCAAAAAGAGCTATATTACAGCAAATAAAAATATGAATTGCTAACATGAAATTTGTATTTCTATCATAAGAGCACAACAGCATAAGAAAATCATCTTTCTTACATGCAACTCACCAAGACAACGAAATAAAGAAAATAGCTGAATTATGATTGTTTATAATTACATAGGGCTTCCCAACTGGCTCAGACAGTAAAGGATCGTCCTGCAATGCAGGAGACCAAGGTGTGATATCTGGGTTGGGAAGATCTCTCGGAGAAGGAAATGGCAGCCCACTCCAGTATTCTTGCCTGGGAAATCCCAGGAACAGAGAAGCCTGGCGGACTACAGTCCATGGGGTCGCAAAGAGTCACACACAACTGAGCAACTATCATTTCCTCTTCCGATTGTTTGTAATTATTCTGATAACGAAATCCATTAAGTTATTTTGAAAAGTGTATTTGCAAACAGGCCATATTAGCTATGAAAGCCATTGCCTATATGCATAACTTCCTGTTTCTAATCCATTCATTTTCTTGCTGCACACACATATATATATTGAATCACTTCTTTCTCTGTCTTGNCCGATTGTTTGTAATTATTCTGATAACGAAATCCATTAAGTTATTTTGAAAAGTGTATTTGCAAACAGGCCATATTAGCTATGAAAGCCATTGCCTATATGCATAACTTCCTGTTTCTAATCCATTCATTTTCTTGCTGCACACACATATATATATTGAATCACTTCTTTCTCTGTCTTGCTTCCCTTTTCAAACTAATCATAATGATTTCCAATTGAACCCTATATCAAATTTAAGCACAGTCTGTAGTTTTTATAATTCTTTGTATCTGGATTTCATATCTGGACTTCATCTTCGGACATCGGCTTTTTTTTTCTATCTTATTTTCCCACTGTACCTAATAATCATGTTAGCCTCCAGTTCAGATCAAATCTGTTACTCAGTCGGTCACATATCATTGTTAAACACATTATCCATTCACTCAATGTTTGTACTTTAAGAAAATTTTTATTCAGTCTGCATTTACTATGCCAGATGTCAAACAGAGTTGAAAAAAAATTATGAACTCTTACTAGAGTATCATTTACTGACTCCTAGTTAGTTGGCAGATACTGTTCTTTATGTATTTCATGTATCATCTCATCTAATTTTCAGCACAATCTTTTGCATAGGAGTTGTTATGATACACATTACAGATGAAGGAACTGAGGCTTAGAAAATTTAAGTAGTTTCCACAAGGTGAGACCTTGGAGAGGATAGAGCTAGAATTAGAACCCAGGCATCTGGATTCCTGGCATGAAAGAAGATGTAACTTGATCTTCTCATTTGCTCTACGCAAAAGACAGTGTACGTGTTACTTATCCATTAATGGACTAGAGGAAAAAATATAATAAATTAAATGACTTTTTTAGTATTAAGAGGTAAGCCAGAAGTAAAAAGAAGCTTTTAGTCATATTTATTTTTTAAGCCATACCACACTCTATAACATTAGTGTAAGCTGTACCAAAGCATAAATTACTTTTGGTGTGGGATTGCCATTGGTAGGACAGAACTAGTAAGAAATAGCCAATGCTATATTTTGAATGAATAGTATTACATTTCTTGGACAAGAAATAAGCTTGTCCCCTTCCCTTCCCACCTTCAATCTTTCCCAGCATCAGGGTCTTTACCAATGAGTCTGTTCTTTGCACAGGTGACCAAAGTACTAGGGTTTCAGCTTCAACATCAGTCCTTCCAGTGAACACCCAGGACTGATCTCCTTCAGAATGGACTGGTTGGATCTCCTTGCAGTCCAAGGGACTCTCAACAGTCTTCTCCAAAACCACAATGCAAAAGCATCAATTCTTTGGTGCTCAGCTTTCTTCACAGTCCAACTCTCNCTTGATAGACATAAGTTTGGGTGAATTCCAGGAGTTGGTGATGGACAGGGAGGCCTGGCGTTCTGCAATTCATGGGGTCTGAAAGAGTCGGACACGACTGAGCGACTGAACTGAACTGACTTTACGAGACTTCCCTGGTGGCATAGCAGGTAAAGAGTCTGCGTGCAACACATGAGAGCTGGGTTCATCCCCTGGGTTGGGAAGATCTCCTGAGAAGGGAATGGCAATGCTCTCCAGTATTCTTGCCTGGAGAATTCCATGAAGACAGTCCATGGGGTCACAGAGTCGGACATGACTGAGTGACTAACATTTTCACTTTATTAGGACAGTTAAATTGATAACCTTAACCCACGGCTATGGATATAGAAGGTATTATATTAGCTATCTAAGCTATAATGATAAACCACCACAACCTATATCTCCAAAGAACCTATAATATAGGAAGACCATGTTTGTAACACAAAAGCTTTCCATTCTTTCTCACAGGGTACCCAAATTAGGTAGTAATATAAGTAACATCAATAGTTCACATTTTTTAACTTAAGGGAATGTCATAACTTACTGATAAATAGTAAGACTAAACTTTTAGTATTTATATATACAAAATTTATATAGTATAATAAATATAAACTTTTAAAATTATTGGATCTGGCAATGTGTATATTAAAGTGAAGTGAAGTGAATGTCACTCAGTTGTTTTGACTCTGTGATCCTGGAATTCTTCAGGCCAGAATACTGGAGTGGGTAGCCATTCCCTTCTCCAGGGGATCTTCCCAAACAAGGGATCAAACCCAGGTCTCCCACATTTCAGGAAGATTCTTTACCAGCTGAGCTATCAGGGAAACCCAAGAATACTGAAGTGCGTAGCCTATCCCTTCTCCAGTGAGTCTTCCTGACCCAGGAATTGAATGAGGGTCTCCCACATTGCAGGTGGAGTTTTTACCAGCTGAGCTACCAGGGAAGCCCTATGTATATTAAAAGGAATATATTTTCTAAATAACAGTATGAGTATATGGCCTAACAGATTCTTTGGAGGTTAATAATAAAGAATTATCTGTGTTTTACATTAACTTGTTTATTAGTATATGATTTAAATTGTTTCTAGAAGGACAGCTCATAGGCAACCAATTTTTCTAACCTTGATTTATACTTTTGGGTTTGGAAAACTTTTATGCTACCTTCTAAATGTGTATTACTATATTGATGGTCCCTTAAAACAGAACAAAACAAAGGAGTGTTTGGATTTTTTAATTATTTCTAAGCAACTAAAGAACCATGTACAAAAGTTAGCATAAGAGTTTATATTTAGGATACTAATAAGTTATTTTCATTTGCCCTTCACCCAAGTTAAATTAACTTTACTTATTTATCCTGAAAGCTGTTCCCTAAAGAGGCTGCAAAATTTAATCATGTAACTTAGCTTATAAAGTGCTTCCTGGACAACATTTCAGAAATTACAACTTATAGATCAAGTCTCTCCTGTACCTCACATTAACCATGCAATCATAAATAATATTAGTAACTTATAAATTATTGAAAATGTATTATACTCCACATTTTGTTCCAAGTGCTATATTTTGTTTCTATATTACAGTCTACCTCTTAACTTCATTGTTTAGATGAAGAAACCAAAGCTTAGAGAAATTAAAAATGCTCAAATTTTCTAGTTCCAAACCCACTGTAGATACACTATCAAAGATACCAAGATATGGTCTCTAAGGAGGTTGATTCAAAAGAGGAGGGTAGAGAGTAACGGGTTTGGGTATAGAAAACAAGGTTTCAAGTGTTTTTTCTGAGACTTTCCAACTGTATTATGATCAGAAGTTCTCTCAAATTCAGACTGTTATGAATTGGTGGTGAAAGTTTGTTGCTTTTTTTCCTTACTTTTTTTTTTGTTTGTAGCTCCAAATATGGATCCAAAAATACTCACTATAAATACCCCTAAACTGACTAATTGTAAGGTCATCATGAAATGATGCAGTTTGTGACATTTTGTAAAGACCCACACAACTGTGAAAACACAGTAATTGATATTTTATATGAGTCAAGTCCTCTGATCACTCTAGAAAAATCACATTAAAAAATGGGATGAACTGCAAGAATGTTGATATTCGAAGCCGACTCCAACTTATAATAAATATTAAATGAATGTGCTTCTCTGACAACAAGGTCCAAGGAGGAAAGGAGTTTATAAAGTTTTAAATCAATGTGCTAAACTAATTATAGTTCATGTCTCTCATTCCAAAATATGAAATAATTATATAGCCAGAATGCATCTTAATACATTCTATAAATGTGAATCTATAGATTAGATAAATTTGGGATAGCTTCTGAACTTTTTTCAAGCTAAGGAAAAAAGTATCATTAAATTTTAATTAATTCATTCACTTAAACTATCATCAAGACTCTTCCTTCAGAAATAGAGTTATATAAACACAAGATTGAATAAAAATATACATGATTGGCACGAATAGCCTTTATATTTTTCAAAGATATTTTAAAGCATATTCCCTTGTGCCAAAGAGGGCTGAAAGTAGAGTAACCTCACTGTTCCTTATGATCATGTAATAAAATACTTGATGGCTGGATCCCAGCTCAGTAATTCCATTTCACTCCTGAGGCACAGTGTCACAGATCATTTTACCTCACTATTTTTAAAGTACCTAGTACTGTCTTGTGGCACAGTGGTAAAGAATTCTCCTGCCGGTACAGGAGATGCAAGAGACGTGGATATGACTCTCCAGCTGGGAAGATCCCCTGGATATGGCATGGCAACCCACTCCAGTATTCTTGCCTGGTAAATTCCATGGACAGAGGATCCTGGCAGGCTATAGTTCATGGAATCTCAAAGAGTCAGACACTATTGAGTGACTGAGCCACACACATGCACGCATTGCGTTTCTAATTCATATGGTAGGAGTAAAACCAGACAAGTCTGTGACTGTAAAGGGAAGAGCATTTTTACCTTATTAAGACCAGGAATTTGACACTGGTCTTGTTATTCAGATGTAAGTTAATATTAATGCCAAGGGAATGCAGGGAGCTTACCACAGGGATCCTGAGTTAGAAGACAAAGATTTAAAATTTTGTTCCATCATTTACAATCTATTTGACACAGAAAATAAAATAAAGTGATAAAATGTTCCCCCTCTTCACCTATTAAATGGAGTTAATAATAAGCTGCACTCAATGTCTTAATGATTATGTAAAGATTATATATGATAAAGTCTTAACATGTGTCTGTTTAAATTCTGGGCCCCATGCAGTGAAGTCACAGGTGTCCCAGATGTGACATTATTGGATAAGGCAGAAGTATTGGTTACCTCCATCACGTTTGGTATTGTTCTCAGCACTGAATAAATCAAGATCCATTTTGCAAGCTATATTTGTTTCTTAAATTTGAGGGAAATGACAAAAACAAGTTTCTTTGTGCTTCAAGTAATTTATAGATTCCTAGTATTTCTTTGCTCTCAAGTTCTAGTTGAAAATAACAATCCAGCCATTTCTTTAAGATATCATTATGAAAAATTTAACATGATTAGGGAGCTTTCTTACTTTTCTTCTCAGTCATGTTTTAAAGTATGTTTACTCATGACTATGTGTATTTATATTATGTTCAAAAGCTGTATGAGAACACTTCCAGCAATAGTTCATCTTTTACTATATCTAGACATCTGATAGGTACCAGTGACCTAAAAACAATTAATTTATTTCCAAGTTCTATCCCATATATATAGCTGCAGAAGAGAAAACTTGAGACCTAAAATCAGAATTTTATAGGAAGGGAACATTGAGACTTTCCAATATAATCTCTTCTTTGTGGAGGTGAGAAAGTTGAGGCCTGGTGATTTGAAATAAATTGTAAAATCACATAGTTAAGTTAGTAGTTGGAGTCAGGGCTGGGTCAGTGCTATTCCCAGGGCTCTGTGGAGCTTCCATCTGCATTCTTTAGTGCTCTCAGTCACTAATTTCTTCTGTTCCAAAACAGTTACTTATTTTGGCTGTAAACAGTAGCTTTCCATGACACCTTCAGGGCTGCTTTGTAAAATACATATCAAATATTTTTGATTGTGTACTATTTTCTGGCTTCTCTGATTTGGAATGATTCATATTACGGNCATTCTTTAGTGCTCTCAGTCACTAATTTCTTCTGTTCCAAAACAGTTACTTATTTTGGCTGTAAACAGTAGCTTTCCATGACACCTTCAGGGCTGCTTTGTAAAATACATATCAAATATTTTTGATTGTGTACTATTTTCTGGCTTCTCTGATTTGGAATGATTCATATTACGGTGCTTCCATTCATTAAGATATAGCCTCGAGTACTGGTTGCACCAGACAAGACATAAAATATTAAAATTTCTAAACCACCTCAAAATAGTGATGCAGTTGTATAGAGAAGCAGACAACCGGACCTCATATGTTATTGGGAAAACAAAGTTTTTTAAACAAAAGAGATAGCAAGAGAAGAAACAAAGAATACTCTAGATATTCCACTGCCTCAGAATAAATCCTATGTTTTCAGATACTACAACCAAGTTCTCTAATTAAGTACAATATAGTTTTAATTAGACTTTTGTTGTTGTCAAGATGAATATTACAATTCAAGAGAGAGAAGAAAGAATATTGGACTAACTAGTTCAAAGACCATTTCATCTTTCTGCGTTTGTATCCAAACCTGGAAACTGAGGAATTTAACACTAAATTATCCCTAAGTTACTTTCCAGTTATGTTACGTAATTTTAAGGCCTTTAACCCCTTATCTCGACCTTTTGTACTTCCTCCATTGACTCATCCACACCAATAAAGATTTCCATAACCCTGAAAGTTCAGAACTGGCAGTGCTTTATTCATATTTTATAAATATCCATTTACGAAAGCTTTACTATCCCGTTCTTCAAAACTTCAGCACCTCATTCATATTTTGTAAATATCCATTGGCCAGGGTAGTGTAATATTCCTTGACTCAGACAACTCTTGAATTAATAACTAACTAATTAATAACAAATTTGGAAAAAAATCAACGGATGAGGGCTCTGAGAATTAATATGCTACATTTCTAGTTTAATTGTTAGAATCTAAATAACATGTAAGAAAATACATCAGTTTGATGTAGATTTATATATTTATATATATAATATAAATTGGTAATATAAAATCAAACTGTTCTTGACTTAATAAGTGATAGGAGTACTACTACAATACTGCTTATTAGCTTACTTCTCAAGTGAAATATGGGTGAAAGTGTTAGTTGCTCAGTTGTGTCCAATTCTTTGTGACCTCATGGACTGCAGCCCACAAGACTCCTCTATCCATGGAATTCTCCAGGCAAAAATATGGAGTGGGTTGCCATTCCCTCCTCCAGGGGATCTTCCCCGCAAAGACATTGAACCAAGGTCTCTTGCATGCAGGCAGATTCTTTACCATCCAAGCCACACATTTATTAACACACCTTTAACAAAGCAGATAGGTCATTAATTCTAATATAGTAAATGCTGTATAATATTTTTATCCTACAAAGGAAAGGAATAACTGTAGAAAAGTAAGATAAGCTATATGTAAAAATACACTCAGGGACAGTTATCCATGATGTGACACAGTGATTGTCTTGGATGACTTGTGTCAACAATTACATTTCAGACTGCATCAGCTTCTACCAAACACTCTGCTAGAATTGTTGCCAAAAATAGATCTATTGTGGATATTACCTCAATTCTCAGGTTCAAGTGGAAAGTGCCAGTAAGTCATGCCACTAAGAGAGAAACAACCATGGAGGAGCCTGCCTGTATAGTCCTCAGCAGAAAGCAACCCCCCAAATGATATCAGAATAAATTACTTAAAATAATTCAATTTGATCCTTATTTAAAATTATCAGAAGCATCTCAACTCAATATTTAGTCAGAAAGAAGTGTTAAATAGGAGGTCTGTTAACAATTTGCCACTTTTTGCTGAAAGCATACACTTTTACTCAAATAATTCCCCCCTTAAAATGTATATTGTCTCCCCAAATTTCTTTCTTTTTACTTTATTCTCCAAACTAGAGAAACCTTTTGGCAATGACATTATTGTAAAAGCTCAAGATAATATTTTCCCTCCTTTGAGTAATAAATTATAGTGTTTATTCTCACTATAATTCCACCATTCACTCTCCATCCCTTTCACTCTTCGAAATCAGTAGTTTTATTTCTGTCTAACAAGTTCCCTGCAATCAACTGTATTACAGTGATAATAATGAAAATGTGCCTAGATGGTGGAGGCCTCAGGTTGCACCATTTCTTCTATCTTATTAATATGTGAGATTTCTAGAAATAATGCAAACATATTCTTTTTCTGAATTTCTCATTCTGTCATAGATTAGTTATGGAATCTCAGATAAACTTAACCTCTCTAGGCTTTCATTTGCACATCTATAAAACTGATGTTGTTAGGCTTATTGTAGTCTAAAATGTAAAGTAAAGAAAGAGCAAAAGGGTATCAACTGCGAAAAGGCAAAGGTCTCATATTCCTAACCATCCAGGCCCTTGTGAGGAGTCTGGATTTCATTCTCAGCAAAAAGGAAATTTACCTGAAAGATATAAAGCAGAAACTAACAAGATATGATGTGATCTTTTTAAAGATTACTCTGGGTGTAGTGTAGACAAGATTAACACAGAGGAAGAATGAAACTGTGGAATGTTGAAGCCCAAGGGGCCAAGTGAGAAATAATGATGTCTACTGACCTAGAAATAGACAGACAATGAAACCGAGTCAGCAGATTACTAAAGTAGCCTCTTGAACAGGATATGAACTGCGTTTAAAACAAGTGGACTAGATAGGAAAAATGGACCTGAGAGATTCTATAGAAATAGAAATATAAAAATAGAAACATTATTGATATATGGAAAAAGACAATGGGACAGCATTCACGAGAAAGACATAGTGTAACTAAAAAAAAAAAGTCTGAAATAAGAAGAATGTGAAGTAAAATATTTTAATAATATTTTTCAGAGAGAAAACAGCCTTTTTTGAGAACTTATAGTATATAGTCCTGGGTATATTTTTTTCTATCTAGACACAAAAGTGATTATTTAAAATTAATTGTAAATAGGAAACCACATATTTACTTAAGCACCAAAATAATAGCTGATTTCTCAACATGAAATTGTACTTTTTAATCATCCTGAAATGATTCTCATCCATGACTTAACTGAAGGGCTTTTAGCACATCTCTCAGAAAGAGGTTATATTCACAAACAAAATGTTATTACGTGACTGCTATGAAAATTTTGATGGAACAGTTTTTCCTAAACAACCTATAATTTTTGGTGAAACAATGCCTGAGAATTGGGGAATATTTTACTTTATTATTCAGTATGCCTGGTCTTTTTTTTTGTCAGAGTAATTTATTTTATCTGTTAGATGTATCATCACTTTGAAAAAAATTTTTGTTCAAACATGAACTCTATAAATTTTGGCACATGTTCATCAGAATTAACTGTGTGCAGTAAACTGTCACTTGGAGGCCTACATTTTGGGCAGGCTCTAAACGTGCACCATCTATTAAGCATCTACTATGAGCTGATGTCACAGTAGTCCTGGGTTTACAGAAAGAAACAAACCTTCAATTTTTTAAAAAATTTTCTTTGTTTCTTTTTTTAATTGAAGGATAATTGCTTCACAACATTGTGTTGGCCTCTGTCATACATCAACATGAATCAGCCACAGGTATGTATACTTATGTCCACTCACTCCTGAACCCCCTCCCATATCCCA
>SJYA01001326.1:74387-103210 GCA_006410615.1 Neotragus moschatus
TAAGTCCCTATAACTTATTTTATATCTAATAGTCTGTACCTCTTAATCCCCTACCACTATATTGTCCCTCTCACCTCCTCTCATCCCTCTTGTAACCTCTAACTTGTTCTATGAAATAGTTTCACAAAAAAATAGAACAAATAAGTTCAAAATTTGTATGGAAACACAAAAGATCCAGAACACACAAAACAAGAACAGAGCTTGATGAATCATCCACCCTGACTTTAGACTATACTACAAAGCTATAGTAATCAAAACATTATGGTATGGGTACAAAAAGGGACGCATAGATGAATGGAACAGAACAGACAGCCCAGAAATAAATTAGCACACTTATGGCCAATTAATCTATGAGAAAGGAGGCAAGGGTATACAATGGAAAAAATGCAGTCTTTTCAATAAGTGGAGTTGGGAAAACTGAACAACTACATGTAAAACAATAAGATTACAACATTCTATAACCTCATATACAAATAAACTCAAAATGGATTAAAGACCTAGTGTAAGGCCAGAAACCATGAAACTCCTAGAGAAAAAGATAGGCAGAACACTTGCTACATAAATCTTAGCAATACTTTTTGAATCTGTCTTCTAAAGCATAGGAAATAAAAGAAAAAATAAACAAATGAGACCTAATTAAACTTAAAAGCTTTCACACCACAAAGGAAACTATATTCAAAAAATGAAAAGACAACCTACAGAATAGGAAAATATATTTTCAAATAATTTGACTGATAGGAGTTAATATCCAGCCTTTTAAAATTAAATTTTAGTCCTTCTCTCATATATAATTATCACAAATATTATGGAATATCTGTAGTTTATTTGTTGATTATTTTGATTCATTTTCATAGACACACCAGTAAGTACTTAAAAATGACTGTTAATAGATTTTAAAGTTATGACTTAAATGAAGGTATGAAACAAATACTTTAACTACAACTTCAAATGCCTTTAATGAGTTCCTTCAGAAGAGTATCTTGGAAGCTCCTATTTTTTCTTGTATTTATTTTTCTGTAAAGGAATGCCTTAAATATTTCTTACTGTGCTCATTGCANGTTAATAGATTTTAAAGTTATGACTTAAATGAAGGTATGAAACAAATACTTTAACTACAACTTCAAATGCCTTTAATGAGTTCCTTCAGAAGAGTATCTTGGAAGCTCCTATTTTTTCTTGTATTTATTTTTCTGTAAAGGAATGCCTTAAATATTTCTTACTGTGCTCATTGCAGATAGGAAAATATGACCAAATGAAATAAGACCCTTGGATAATAATGTACATTTCAGCAGCAATTTGTATAGTGCTTCATAACAGTACCCTCTAGAATTGCATAAAGCAAACATCGAACTTTTAGCAATCAGCTAAAAGCCTGATTAGCAAGTAAACTTTAAGCAAATATTTCAAACACTCAAGATTGATCCCTGAAGTTTCTAAGCACAGGAGCAGCCTTCTTTTAACTACAAACAATAAGCCCACGAGACAGAATCAAATCTCATATCTAAAAACAGGACTTTTGATAAAACTGAAAAGCAAGATTGAGACACATTCCAACAATCTAAAGAATGAACTGCATAATTTAGAAGTTGCATCTCTGGCTTATAGGTAACCAGTGCCAATAAAGTGTTCAACTGAGGGTGGTGCTGGACCAGCGAGATAGGAATAGAGGCCCAGATGCACCAAGGACTTAGGAAGAGCACCCTTCTCTCACTGGGTCACTATCTTTAAGAAAAAATGTGTCAGCTAAATAATTATGTGCTTCCAGTTTGGGGAGATGTATTCTGACTACAAAAAAATGAAATCAATAACTTC
Organism: Neotragus moschatus; assembly: GCA_006410615.1. Lineage (NCBI taxonomy): Eukaryota > Metazoa > Chordata > Mammalia > Artiodactyla > Bovidae > Neotragus > Neotragus moschatus. The sequence goes on from SJYA01001326.1 coordinate 76,200, forward strand.
ATATCTATTAACTACCAAAATTGATATTTCTTGTTAATAAATATTTATTGAACTACAAACAGAACTCCCATCCCCTCTCACACACACAAATAGAGAAAGAAAGATGAGAGAAAGATTTATATCCCTTTTGTGTTCATTTATATTGCCTCTTAGAGGTGTAATTTGAATTACTGCAGTACATTTCCTTAAACAAGTTAAATTACCTGAAATACTTATTTAAATTATGAATCAGGTGACAAAGTGATAAGATATCACTTCTCAAAAAGCAAGACAGTAACTACCTCAAAGGCAATTTGTTAATAAATGACTTGGTAGCATGCTCATTCACTATCATCAATCTAGGCATCCCACCTAAAATACTAGTTAACACTAGTTTCTCACGTCCTGGGATTGTGCTAAAATCTTTGAAGTCAAAGATCTCACCTAATTTTTGTAAAAGTCAAACATTGTAGTACATGTGGTAAATGCTGTGGTTGTTCAGTCACTAAGTGGTGTCTGAATCTTTGTCACCCCATGAACTACAAAATGCCAGGCTTTTCTGTCCTTCACTATCTCACTGACCTTGCTCAAACTCATGTCCATTGAGTTGGTGATGCCATCCAACCATCTCATCCTGTTGCTCCTTTCTTCTCCTGCCCTTACTCTTTCCCAGCATCAGATTCCTTTCCAATGAGTCATCTCATCACATCAGGTGGCCAAAATATTGGGGCTTCAGCATCAGTCCTTCCAATGAATATTCAGAGCTGACTTCCTTTTGGATTGACTGGTTTGATCTCCTTGCTCTCTAAGCGATTCTCAAGAGTCTTCTCCAACTACTACAGTTCAAAAGCATAAATTCCTCAGCTCTCAGCTTTCTTTATGGTACACCTCTCACACCCACACATGACTACTGGAAAAAACATAGCTTTGACTATATGGACCTTTGCTGAATATGCTGTCTAGGTTGGTCATAGCTCTTCTTCCAAGGAGCAAGCATTTTTAAATTTCATGGCTGCAGTCACCATCTGAAGTAATTTTGGAGCCCAAGAAAATAAAGTCTCTCACTGTTTCCATGGTTTCCCTGTCTATTTGCCATGAAGTGATGGGACCAGATGCCAGGATCTTCATTTGACTGACCTTAATTCCTCAAGATCCAGAAATCCAGAGCGAAAGTAGATATTCACCACAAATCACATTGCTAGCGTAACTATCTAAGCCAACTAATTCAGCACAGCCAAAGTTGCAGGCCCAAAACTATACCCTTTTTTCAGAAAGAACATTAAAAGAGCTCGTTGCCCAGAAGCCACCACCCAACCCCCCCATCCCCCCACCCAAAGGCCAATAATGACAAAAAGACTTCCTTTGGAATCGAAGGGTTTAAACAAGGCAGATCTCCTGAGTTAATCTTTCCCATATACTTTTTTCAACCTTTTCAATTTAAATGATCAATAACTTGATTTTTAAAGTGGTTTTTCTTTAGATGGCATATCATATATGTTTGGATCTTGCTTTTTTAGTCAATGTGGAAATCTCTGTATTTTAACTGCTGTGTTTAGTCTATTCATATTTAATGTGATTACTGATGTGATTGGACAGAGGAGCCTGGCAGGCTCCTTGATGTCCAGAAATTCACAAAGAGTCAGACAGGACTGAGCACACATGCATAGAAACATTTAGTCATTTATTATAAGAGTGAGCTTCAGGGGCCTCTGTAAACCTATGGGAACTGTATATAAAATTTTGTGTGTATGTGTTTGAGTACAGCTTTTGTGAGTGAAACCAAGTTAACAGACTCTCAAATGCATCTACGTTTTCCCCACCAAATAATATTATTTAAAAGGAAAGAGAAGTGCAACATAGTAATAAATAACAATTTCTGAGTATGTATCTATGTAGGTCAGCACTGTTTAAGAGAATTGCATTTATTAACTTACTTGTAATTTTCTTAACAATCTCCTGAGGAAGTTACTATTATTATTCTCATTTAATAGATAAAGCAACTGAAAGAGTTTAAACAACTGGCATGAGTGCACAGCTAGTAAGAGGGTGTGTGGTGGGTTTATGTGTGTGCACTCAGTTGTGTCCAACTCTTTGCAACCCCATGGCCTGTAGCCTGCCAGACTCCCCTGTCCACGGAATTTTCCAGGCAAAAATCAGTATTGGTTGCCTACTGATTGGTTGCAATCAGTAGGTTGCCTTTCCTACTCCAGAGGATCTTCCTGACCCACAGATCAAGCCTGCATCTCATGGGGCTCTCTTTACCCCTGAACCAGCTGGGAAGCCCAGTAAGTGGTTAATGAGTGTCAAATCTAAGCCCTCTGACTCTGGAGGTTATCCTCAATAATATACTGCACTACCAATCATAAAACTCTCACAAACTCTGAGATGGTTAGTCTGTCCATGTTGACACCAGCAGCAAAACATCATCTTCCACAGATACTGATTTTCATTTGTCAAATAGCTACATAAAGCAGTTCATCAGTTCTACACTCTGGTGGCCAATTGTCCAGTAACTGATAAAGAAAGAGGAAATCAATCTAGAGGAGCTAATGTGTGCTTTTAGAAGCTGGCAGACATTGTGTCAAGCGTGAGAAACATGGATCCAGTTAGTGAAACAAGTTATCACAGATTTCCTTTCCATGCAAGCTCATACGTGCTCAATTGCTTCAGTCCTTCTGATTCCTTGTGACTTCATGGACTGTAGCCCATCAGGCTCCTCTGTGGGGATTTTCCAGCGAGAATGCTGGAGTGGGTTGCCATTTCCTGCTCTAGGGGATCTTCCTGACCCAGGGTCTGAACCCATGTCTCCTGTATTTCCTGCACTGCAGGCGGATTCTTTACCTATGGTGAAACCCGGGAAGCCATCATTTGGTTTATATTATACACAACATATTTGACCATTTGAGCCTTTTTTTTTCTGCATAATCATTTGCAGTTTTCTCTAGTGCAGTTTTAGGACCTGAATAATGTATAACTTAACCAACATTAAAGCATATCATCGCTACAAGGCCATAAAAATATAAAGAAAATTTCTATTTCACTTTGCAAATAAAGAGAATATATTGTCTAAAAGTCATAGGTCAAATTACACATAAGATCAACTCATTGAATCAGAAGAAATTTCCTGCAATGTCTGGAAGAACAGCATGCCACTCCAAAGGAGAAGACAACAAAATAGCCCTGAGATGGAGTGTGCCTGGTAAAATCCAAGAATAGAAGAGAGTCCAGCATGGCTGAAATTTAGATGAGTGATTAATTTACTAAGAGATGATTCAAGCACTGAAATTGATCTTATAAATCCTTGAAGGTCTTTGTGTTTTGTTCTGACTAAAAGAATCTAACAGCTAAATCTGTCCAGGGAAAAAATGAAATCAGGGAGACTGATTGGGTATGTTTTGCAATAACCTAGACAAGAGAAGATGCTGGCCACCACTATGAAAGCAATAGAAATGATAACAGATGTTTAAATATCAGAAATATTTTGAAGATAGAGTCAAAAGCATTTGCTTTTAGAAAGGATACATGAGGAAAAAACAGGTCAAAAGTGACCCAAAATATCAGGTCAAAAATGACCCAAAATATTTTGATCTAAGCAACCGGAAGAATAGTTTGAATTTCACTCAGATTGGGGAGAAGTGAATGGAGTAAATTTCACAGGAAAGGTTAGGATTTCAGTTTTGGGCATGGATTTGATATGAACAATATTGAGTAATAGTAAGTGAATGAATGAATACCTCTCATATGAGATGAAGCAAAGAAAGTATAAAGTTCTTATGAAAAACAAACTGATTTTTGTCAATTAGAGGCATTGTTAACTGTGCCAGAAGCCTTTCTGAGATTGAGGGAATATACTGATAAAGAAAACAGGCATAAATCACCATTCTTATGAAAGTTACATTCCAGTGGGTAGAGATGGAAAGTTTAAAACTTAAATAAACAAACAAAATGTATAATAGCTTAGAAGGTAATGTAGTCTTTGAGGAAAAACAATGTATGAAAGGATAGAGGATATGGAAGTGTTAGTAAGACAGGGACAGTGTTATTATTAAAATGACTACTATATACCTTGCAAAAATATCTAGGCAGTTAGTTAAATACTCGCAATTTTCTCAGAAGTTACACTATTTATAAAGTGCTTGAGGCAGAGGGGGTTTTAAGCATCACTTATAACCTTTAATTTAACCTAAGAGGACCTTTCAAATGGAAGGATTCTACAAACATATCTGATACCACAAATAACACTGAGACATATGAAATTTGATCACATCAGTTCAATTCCATCATTCATGATTAAACAGTTCAGCTCCCACTTGTGGCCTGGTGAGGTAAGAAGAGACCTGCTTTTCAGCTTGTACAATCAAGATTTCATCTGTTTCCAGTGAAGGAGAAGATGGAAAGAGAAATATGAGGGGAAAAATAAGAGCTTTGGAGAGGAAATAGACAGGTGGTAGAAAACAGAGTAACAGTCATATAGCAAGAATACTGTAGTGAGTTGCCATTCCCTTCACCAGAGGATCTTCCTGACCCATGGATCAAACTTGGGTCTCCTGAATTACAAGAAGATTCTTTACCATTTGAGCCACCAGTACAGCAACAGTAAAAATCTAGGCTGTAAAATCTGGAAATGGTAATAATTAAAATGTACTATTTACTGTCTGATAGAAACTATTCTAAATGCTATACATTTATTAACTCATCTAACTTCATAACAACTCTAAGAAATAGATGTTTTTTTATCCACATTCTATAGATACAAAACGTGGGGTTCATAATGTTTAAATAGCTTGTCAAATTCACACAACTAGGAAGTGATGAAGCTGTGGCAATCTGACGCTGCATCATATGGTCTTACCTGCTAGGCAATGCAGCCTGCCTGACTCTAAGGTGAGAATAACCTGCCCTACTTTCACATAAGATCCGTTGCACACTCTTTCCGTCATCTTAGTGCATTTACCAAAATAGATTACAGTGCTAGAAAAAAACAAGACTCAAGGCAAAATGCCACACTACAGAAATTTTAATTTTGGAGGTTACCTTTTTCCTTTCAGAAATGATTAGAAATGTAAGTGACCACAGTACATTCAACTACATATAATTTATATATGCACACACATATGTATATAATTTGTCAATAGTGTTAAACTTATAATCACTAATCTATAAAATTTCTTATTACATTATTTGGAAGTTAGCAAATTAATGAATAAACATTCATCTTTCTTCCTCTCCATTGCTTCCCTAACCTTAGTTTGAACCACTTACAAAGGATGACAATAATAACTGTCTTTTTAAATTTTGCATGCAATGATTTTTTTGATTTTACACCAACCCAGTGATGCAGTAATTGTTTCCATTGTGGAAGACAAGGAGTTTCATAGACTTAGATAATATTACCCAACTAAAGGATGTCAGAGCTGGACCAAAGCTGGCTCACCCAGTCATGTGCTCCTTCACATTCCTGTTCTATCATGCACAGAGAGCAAAAAGTCATTGAAAAAGGAAACGAGTGATAAGAGTGGTTTATTATTCCTAAAAATTTTCATTCTGCCACTTAATCACCAGAATGTATTACTGCCAACTCTGATAAGCAATCTGAAAGTCTAAATTTAAATCTCTTTCTGAAAAGAGAAAAGGAACCCAAAATGGATTGCAAATCTTTGGCTACAATATTGGTAATAGGCAGAAAAGCAGTAGCGAGTATTGTCATATAGATTTTAAAAATAGTATCTGACATTGGAATTAAGTTAGTAATGTTGTTATAATTCAATTAAACTCTCTCCATGTTCTAGTGTAACCATGGTCTGAATTTTCTCTATGACTTTTTGTTAAAAAACACAATCATTTCAAGGGGTGAAAGGATCAAATATTTGGTCTTTATTTAAGTAAAGTAATATTTATTTATCTTTTAACAATGAAGAAAACAGAAACTGTCATGGATGATTTTTTTATTTTATCATTGACATTTAAAAAAGCCAATGCACTTAATAAGAAGATCCCAAAGAGTGCACCATTAGACTGTTGATCTGTTAAGTCATCCAATGCATAGTGCTTGGGGTATATAATTAAGATCCGAGAAGGCGAGGTTTCTCTGCTGGCAGACTGGATAGGAATTTGCCTGCCAATGCAGGAGACATGGGTTCAGTGCCTAGTCCAGGAGGATCCCAAATATCTCTGGGCAACTAACCTCATGAGTCACAACTATTGAGCCCATGTACTGCAACAAGAGAAGTCAGCTCAGTGAGAGGCCTGTGCACCACAAGCTGAGAGTGGTCCCCACTGACAACTGGAGGAAAACCCATGCTGCCACAAAGACTCAAAACAGCCAAAAATAAATAAACAAATAAAATTATATTAAAAAAGAGCCCAGAGAGGGATGAAATTATGAAACTTTCCTACAATATCCTATGAGCTCCTGTGATCTCTCTCTGTTTTGGGGGAAGGAAAAATGGACTTCTAGAGCTTGATTTTATGGCTTACGCTAGGGTTTTAGTTAACTATTCTCTTAAATTACAAGACTTGCTGCTGGACTTTATACCAAAATAATTTAAGATGCCATCACAGAAACATGACGCGTTGTTAAAACTCAGGTAAATATAATAATGAGAAAGAGTCCAAGGAGATGTGAATTAGGCAAGTTAGAAAGTGATATCTTAAACTTCACTGAATTTTTATTCTTCTTAAAATGTCTCGTCCCTCCAGTGTTTGTTGTTTCTGAATGTTCCAAACAGAATCTAGTTTCTTCTCCCTTGAACATTAGATCTAATGGGTTTTATTTAAATGGCATAACTTGTGAAATTCCCTGGGAAATCGTACAGATACCTGAATGAATAAGCAATCTATTAAATTATAGATATATAGCTTTGGTGATTAGTTCACTTTCACAAATTCTAGTTCTTTTGGTCCCATGGTACAAGAACTTAGCTTAAGGCACTTGAAGTTAACACAGTGGAAAAATAATGGAATTCATATAATGTAGCAATAGATTATAGTTGACTGTGTCAGAGATGGGGGCGGGGGAGAACCTTCAATAGGGAAGCATAAGCATGCTTCATTTCACTGAGTAACAAAGAAAAGGGAAAGTATCAGATGTATGAGGGAGAACGGTGGCAAGAAGGAAAGTGAGTTAGAAAAGAGAAGCCCAGAAAATGGTGGTATAAACAGGCTTAATACGTTCAGAATTGCAGGTCAAAGTGATAACATGAGGCTTCTGAGTTGCACTAAGACATGCAGAACATTTAACAGAAGATAATGTCAAGCTCTCAAATTGCCATCAAAGTGCTGCTAGAATTTAGTCAGCAGTCAAGTAGAGAAGGAGCAAAGTCATGTTCCTGCAAAGAGGTGCTGACATCTTTATTTCCGCTTTTCTGTACAACTGCACAAATAAAGGGTAAATATGGATTATTTCAACTTTGTACCTCAATCTAGATAGCACTATCAAGAGGGACAATGAGATAGAAGAAAGATTTCTCTTTATAATTTTATTAGCTTTCTTTTCCTTACTCTCTTTTTTAAAGAATGACATTTTTGGATTTATTCTCAAAATAGTATTTTCTAAATGGAGTCCAAATGATAAGCCTGTTTTCTCAGATCTACCACTGATGAACAGATTTGAATTATATTGCTAGAAAAAGAATATAAAGGGAGGAATTTCTTCTAAGAAATGGAGTCAATGATATTCTCACATTAAACAAATGATGATGGATAAATCCTTTCATCATTCAACTTCATATAGTTAAAGGAAAATGATTTTTTTTCATTAAATATTACCTTTTGGAATTCTGTTTGAAAATAAACATATTAGTTGTAAAGCAAGTTTTGAAAATATAACTAGAACATTATACCCAACAATGACAGAATGCTCTTTTTAAGGACTCAGAGAACTCTTAACAATAACAGAGTTAATTTGAACATCAAGTAAAATTCATTAAGAAGTCCAATTTGCTGGAATATTAAAAAATATATTTTAATAAAATGTATTAAACAAAAAAAAGAGAAAGAGAACATTTTTAACTTAATGATAATAATAAACAATATATCAAAATGGATGGAATGCAACTAAAACAGAGCTTAGAGAGAAATGTATATAGTTTTAAAGAACTACTTAATGTAAAAGGTTAAAAATCAATATCTTGTTTCTTAAGAAACTACAGTACACTAACCCAAATAAACTAGAACAACAATGACAATATGAGAAGAAAAGAAAATAGACATATGCAATAAAGAAAATCTGAAGGCAAAAATTTAAGACTAAATAAGAATAACAGAGAGAGAGAGAAGCACTGCCAACAACCTCACAGACATCAAAAGCGTTACTTCTGCAATATAGGGAAAACAGACAAATTCCTTAGAAACAAAATACATCAAAATTGGTAAAATAAAAGTATTTGCATGCTCCTTTATCTCTCAAAAACTGAAACTGCTCTTAAAATTCTTCTGACTAAGAAAAAAATCTTTCGAACAAAAATTTAAGGAAGAGATAGCACTAATCCTATACATCTTATACAAATACTTTTGAAAAACAGAGAAAGAAGAGAAATTTCACAATTTGTTTCAAGAAGCTAGGACAATGCTGACACCAAAACTTGATAAAGATATAGTCCAACTTTTCTCCTGAACATGAAGGTAATGAACTAACTAAAATATTAGCAAATTAGGTCTAGTGTTAAATAATAAAAAATAATGATTATACATCCCAAACAGTGTTGATTACAGTAATTCAAGGTGGTCTCAACATTAAAAAAATCAATCTATATATTGTGTCATATTGACTACAAAAGGGAGAGCAATTTAATAATCATGTCAATAAATGTAGGCCCAGCACTTGGTAAAATTCTACAAATATTATGCAGAACAATTGACAAAGATATAAATAATAGATATATCATACTATATTAGTCATTTGAAAATTCAAGTTGTAAATAAGTCAGTCTTCTTAAACTGACCTACAAATTTAATGAAATCCAAGTGAAAATTTTATAGTTTTTGTAGAAATTTACAAGCTGATTCTAAAATGTATAGACAAATCAATACTGAATAAGAAAAACAAAACTGGGGAATTTAAACTAGTAAACAGTAAGATCGATTGTAACGATACAGCAGTTAAGACCAGTGCAGTATTGTCACAAAGGTAGCCAGGCAAATGAAATGCTATGAAGTCTAGAAATAGACTCACATCTTTATGCTCACCTGAATTAAAGCAGTATGGTGATCAGTAGGATGGATGGTCAGTTGAAAATCATACAGAAAAATAGTAAATTTTAATTTTTACTTTGTAAAAATAAAACAAGTATAGATCAATTAGAGATCTAAATATGAAAGCTGATATAAAGACCAAATGTGGCTTACTCATCAAAATCCCAAATGCTGGTGGGAACTAAAATGGTACAGTCCCTATGGAAAATAGTGGTAATTTTCTTAAAAAATGAAACATTCAACTATCATAAAAACTCAAATATTGCACTCCTAGGAATCTATCTAAGAGAATTGAAGGCTTTTGTTCACACAAAAACATGTACATTCATGTTTATAACAGTTTGTTATTTATTTGTATCACCCAAAAGTAGAAACAGCCTGATGTCTTTAATGAGTAAACTGTTGTACATCCATAACATACTAAGAAGCGATAAAAAGGATGGACTACTAGTACACACAACATGATGAATGTCCAGGGAATTGTGTTGAATCGAAAATGTCAGTTCCAAAAGGCTACATTAATATATGACTCCAAATATATACAACATTCTTGAAATGACAAAAATATAAAAATAGAGAATGAATTAGTGATTACTAGGGGTTAAGAAGAAGGTGAGGTGGGACGGAAATAGATGTGGTTATAAAAAGTCAACATGATGGATCCTTGAGATAGAAATGTTTAATATTGACGATCTATGTCAATATCTTGGTTGCAATGTTGTAAAATAGTTTTGCAAGGTGTTACTACGGGAGAAACTGGGCAAAGAATATATGAATTTTCCTGTATTATTTCTTTCAGTTGCATGTGATTCTAAAGTTATCTAAAATAAAAGATTTAATTAAAAAAATATAAGCACAATATAGTCTTTCATATGTATTTATTTAAAAAACAGTAAAAATAAACCAAACTCCGAGGTCAGGGGCAGAAGATGGGAGGACCCCATGCCCGAAGGGCAGCACCCAAAAGGAGTTACCCAATGTACGAGGTCAGGGGCAGAAACCGGGAGGACCCCATGCCCGAAGGGCAGAGCCCAAGAGGAGTTACCCCATGTCCGAGGTCAGGGGCAGAAGCCAGGAGGACCCCATGCCCGAAGAGCAGCGGGCAAGAGGAGTTACCTCACGTCGGAGGTCAGGGGAAGCGGCCAAGAGTGCCAGGCTGAGGAGCTACCCCTCATCCGAGGTCAAGGGCGGTGGCTGGGAGGAGCCACCCCATGTCCAAGGAGCTGTGGCTGTGCAGGTTCAGGAGGGCCTAGAGGAGCTATCCCACGTTGAAGGTCAGGAAGGGGGGCAGTGAGGAGATACCCCTCATCCAAGGTAAGGATCAGCGGCTGCACTTTGCTGGAGCAGCCGTGAAGAGATACCCCATGCCCAAGGTAAGAGAAACCCAAGTAAGATGGTGGGTGTTGCAAGAGGGCATCAGAGGGAAGACACACTGAAACCACACTCACAGAAAACTAGTCAATCTAATCACACTAGGACTACAGCCTCGTCTAACTCAATGAAACTAAGCCATNGTGAAGAGATACCCCATGCCCAAGGTAAGAGAAACCCAAGTAAGATGGTGGGTGTTGCAAGAGGGCATCAGAGGGAAGACACACTGAAACCACACTCACAGAAAACTAGTCAATCTAATCACACTAGGACTACAGCCTCGTCTAACTCAATGAAACTAAGCCATGCCCGCGGGGCAACCCAAGAAATGTGGGTCATGGTGGAGAGGTTGGACAGAATGTGGTCTGCTGCAGAAGGGAATGGCAAACCACTTCAGTATTCTTGCCTTGAGAACCCCATGAACAGTATGAAAAGGCAAAATGATAGGATANGGGACGACAGAGGATGGGATGGCTGGATGGCATCACTGACTCGATGGGCGTGAGTCTGAGTGAACTCCACGAGTTGGTGATGGACAGGGAGGCCTGGTGTGCTGCGATTCATGGGGTCGCAAAGAGTCGGAAATGACTGAGTGACTGAACTGAATTGAACTGAGGTAATCCTTAGTCAAAGAACAGAAAACATTCCGTGAAAAAAATCAAATCATTCGTTTCCTGCTATTAGATAGGTATTTCAGTGGAACTTTATATTAATTTGAGAAAACCTTTTTTATATGTTCCTTCCTGCTGTTACATATGATTCAGCAATGAGCCTTACCTGCTCAATCACTTTTAAATGAAAAACATAATAATAATGCCACATTCTTACAAGTTTATAACTAATCTATACAATGAAGAGCAACTCATTAATGAATTTCACACTCTGCAGAGTGTAGAGTTTCACATCTACAGAGCTGAGCAAGACCTGATTGGAAAGACCATACTTAGGAGTGCTGAAGCATAGAATGCTGAGAATAGATGAGAGAAAAAATTAATATTTGGACAGGTCAAGTAAACTTAAGGGAAGTTGTTCTTTGAATAATTGAAAAGAGCTGGGTTACACATGCTTTATAAAAAATAATAAGGCTATATACACCTTATTATAATTTTTAATATAACATTGGCAACAATGAAAGTATCTGCTAATTGTATCTGATGACCAAACAAGGCAACAAACATTTACATGTTATAGTCATCTGATGTTAGCACAGTATCAAAGACAATTTATCTTTGAGTTTCTTGATTTAAAACTTAAATATTCAAGACTCTGACAAGCACTGTTTTCTGGAAACAACAAATTTACAAATGCTATCCAGGAAATGATATTAAAACTGCAGAATTATTTTTATCTATTTTAACAGACAACTTTTGAAGGTGTTGACTGTAGTAAATCAGATGCCAGAAGTTTCATTAAGTATGTAATTGTCAAGGTACTTAAAATATATGCCTGCTGGACTGCCATCTATGAGGTCGCACAGTCGGACAGGACTGAAGTGACTTGGAGCAGCAGCAGCAGCATATTTTTCTCATCTTCATTCTCTAATTGCTTTGTTTTCACCTAGTATTGCCATAATACAAAAGCCACATACATTTTGAGTACTGTTAAGTTTCTCAACAGGCTTCCCAGGTGGAGCTAGTGGTAAAGAACTCACCGGCCAATGCAGGAGACATGAGACAGGATTCGATCTCTGGGTCAGAGAGATCCCCTAGAGGAGGACATGGCAACCACTCCAGTACTCTTGCCTGGAGAATCCCATGGACAGAGGAGCCTGGCAGGCTACAGTTCAAAGGGTTACGAAGAGTTGGAGATGACTGAAGCAACTTAGCATGCACTCATCCAAGTTTCTCTATATTCCAATACTTTGGCCACATGACGCAAAGAACCAACTCACTGGAAAAGACCCTAATGCTGGGAAAGATTGAGGGCAGGAGAAGGGGGTGACAGAGGACAGGATGGTTGAATGGCATCACCATCTCAGTGGACATGAGTTTGAGCAAACTTTGGAAGAGAGTGAAGGACAGGGAAGCCTGGCATGCTGCAGTCCATGAGGCAGAAGTCAGATTCAATTTAGCAACCGAACAACAAATTTCCCATCCTTAGTACTCTGTTTTCTTTTAATTTTAGCCTTAAAACAAAATATTTTTTAAAAGGCTGTTGTTGATGTTTGTTTGTTTTCCTTTTTTTCTTTTAATTCTTAGGCTTCTGACAACCATGACATAGTTTTGGGGTACTCTGGATCCTTATTCTTTCATGGTTAAGCAATAAATGAGGCAGAAGCACTAGGGTCGGATGAATACACATCTCAAGATTTTAATTATCTTCCACCCACCACTGCACTGCAACTGAAAAACTGCTCACTGCCCCAGCCTGTAGTTAGAAAATATTCATCTCCTGTTCTTTCTTCTACAGGAGAGATGCTGCATTGACCCTTTGACCAGTATTGGCTCATTACCTCTTCAAAGCTAAAGCTGAAATTTGAGTTAAATATACTTCATACTCTTTACTGTTTGCCTCAAGGTAGCATTACAGCACTGTTTTGATGTGTAATAAAGTTGATCCTTTAAAACCAGATTCTGCCACTCAGATCTGCAAACAGACTCAGAACTGGGACCAGATCTAAGGAGGAATGCAGATAAATCAGTAAAGGATCATAGTGTCTGGGTTCTCTACGAGGCTCCATCTCTTCCTCAGGCAAGTAATAAAATTATGTTTTAGTAGAGGCAACCACTGAAAAGATTGTTTAACCCTTCAGCTGACTTAAAGTTTTCAAGTGATTTTGGGGACTAATTAAACATTTGTCTGAATTAGTGGACTTTAGATTAAAAAACTCAACTCAATGATATATTTAGAATCACATTATTAACTGAAAATGTAGACTTTTTACAGTAGAAGCCAGGAACAGATCTGGTCTACTTAACCAGGCACTGAAAATTTACATATGTAAATGAGAACTTGTGAAAATCCTAGTGAAATTAGTGATAATTTTGTCTAATTCTAATATTGTAGGCTAACCTGAACAGATGCTAAATGAATTGGATACTTAATTTAGTCTAAGTCTAGTCACTAGTTTTATAGGCAGCTGCATTTTAACAGATTAAGGGAATGCAAATGGTAGCATTAATCAGTGAATTAGTTTGAAAGACTAGAAAATATAATGTTCATAAATCCAAGAGTGCAAGCATTTTCCTATGGGATCTATTTATTGCACCTTTAACTTTTTCTAGCCATACTTCTATTTTCACAATACTTAAATTTATGTATGTAAAACCACATTTCAATTATACTGGCAAAGTGATTTTTTTAAAGCAACCTAGAAACGAGTTTTAGGAAACAAAGATATTTGGCAATGGACTAACTGTTGGTAAGGTTTACTTTTCAATAAGCTTCTGTATCTGTAATATATATTGATCATCTCATAACAGTGAAAATTTCACTTTCCAGAGTATTAGACAATCTTAGATATAAAAACACCATGTCATCCTGGCCCAGTTAGAACAACAAACAATCAATATTAGCTCTTCAAGTAAATGCATGGTAGTGCCTATGTATTAGTACATAAGAAATGATAAGAGAGTTGATTGTTTGTGTAAAATGTTTGCCAAGCCAATAATGTGTCTAAATTTCCCAGTAAGAGTCACCATTTTAGATCAAGGTAAAAAAACCTTTATTTAAATATATTTTGACTTAATTTAAGTTGGTTTATCAAATTAACCTTAAATTCTCTAGCAAGTCTCACAAAAAACACCCATAAATAAAAAATAGAAGGATTGAAGACAGTAAAAGACTATAAGCTCCTACAGAGCCTTTGAGTTCACTTGGGACCTGTTTTATTTTTTCTATTGTTGCAACAACAAATTGCCATAACTTAAGCAATTAAAAAAAAAAAAAGACACATTGCTAGGAGTTAAGGAGTTGAGGGACAAATAGGCACTATAGAAGATTTTTAGGGCAGTGAAACTATTGTATAATGTACTATAATAATGGATAAATGTCATGATAAATTAGTCCAAATCCAAAAAGTTTACACCACCAAGAATGAATCCTCGGGTAAACTTTGGACTTTTGGTGACTATGATGTGTAATGTAGGTTCATCAATTGCTAACAAATGTACCACTCTAGTGGAAGATGTTGGTAATGGGGAAGTCTATGAGTGTGTGGGGCAGGGGATATGTGAGAAATTTCTGTACCTTCTACTCAATTTTGCTTTGAACTTAAAACTGCTCCAAGAAAAAAATATATTAAACAAAACGAAACACCCATTTATTAATCATAGTTCTGTAAGCCAGAAGTCCGAGTATGGTATGACCGAGTATGACTGTAAGAGTTTACAATGGCACAGGCAAGGTATTAAGGAGGCTATTTTATTTATCTGGATTTTCTAGGGGTGAATCTTCCAGGTTCAAGCAGGATGTTTTGCAGAAATCAGTTTTGTGCAGCTGTTGGACTGAGATCCCTTTTTCCTTACTGGACACAGGCCAGAGATTGTTCTTATTTTGTAGAGGGTGCCCACATTCCTGACTTATGGCCTCCTCCATCTTAAAAGCCAGCAAAAATATAGAGAATCCTAATTCTATTTCTTCTGCTTCTTCTTGCTTTAAGTCAATCTCTGCCTTCCTGTAGCCATTGTCTTCTATTCTTGAAGGACTCATGTGAGTATACTGGGCCCACCCAGATAATCCAGATAAATCTTGCTGTCTTAAAAGCTACTGATAGTAACTTTACTTACATTTGCAAAGTCCCTACACACTAGATTAGTGTTTAATTGAATAACCAGGAGTTGCAAATCTTGGAATGCCATCTTTAGAATCTTCCCTGCCCAAAGAAGTATATCTACTGCCCTGGGAGAAAACTGGGGAAAGGAAAATCAGCTTCATCAAGTTATTTATGAGAATAACCATATATCCAAAAATCCCAAGCTTTTCTTTTTTTATTTTTGGATTTTAAGATTTTTTTGGTTGTTTGCNCAGGCTTGTGCTTCATTCAGCCCAGGATTTCACATAATGAAACTAAGATTATGGCATCTGGTCCCATCACGTCATGGCAAATAGATGGGGAAACAGTGGAAACAATGACCCGACTTTATGTTTTCAGGCTCCAAAATCACTGCACATGGTGACTGCAGCCATGAAATTAAAAGACGCTTGCTCCTTGGAAGAAAAGTTATGACCAACCTAGACAGCATATTAAAAAGCAGAGACATTATTTGCCAACAAAGGTCTGTATAGCCAAAGCTATGGTTTTTCCAGTAGTCATGTATGGATGTGAGAGTTATAAAGAAAGCTGAGTTTAGAAAAATTGATGCTTTTGAACTGTGGTGTTGGAGAAGACTCTTGAGAGTCCCTTGGACGGCAAGAAGATCCAACCAGTCCATTCTAAAGGAGATCAGCCCTGAATATTCATTGGAAGGACTGATGCTGAAGCTGAAACTCCCAAACTAGTCTCCCCTCCTTCTCCCTCCCCTCCCCCATAACCCTGTATTTTTTGTCTGTAAGTCTGTGAGTATGTTTCTGTTTCGTAAATAAATTCATTAGTATCAGTTTTTTAGATTCCATGTATAAACTGATATCATACAATATTCCTTTCTTTGTCTGAATATGATTCTAAATAACTTTATTAAGAATTGAAAAGGGCACTTTGTCTGAACCTAGGTATTAAGTGAAAGTGTTTTATTATTGCATTCACATTTAAAATATATGTCACCTGGATATAAAGCATATTGAATTACAAACTTCTCTCTATCAAAACTAAACTTTCTCTATCCAATTTGATATTAAGCTGCAAAAGAGAAGATTAAATTCTATATGATGTATTCTGGAGATAAGCAGAATTTTCTACTTAAATGTATATAGGAGTTTTCTTTTCTTTATCATTAAACTTGAAAATGTCTCAAGTATTTTTCTAGATGTAGCTCTCCATGTTTGTGTATTTTTCTTTTAGCAACATTGTTATTTTATCTCTACCTTGAATTCTGTAATGGGTCAGGAATAAATCAGTTTTATATTACTGTTTCTGTGATTATTTTGGTATTATATCCAAGGACACTAACAACTTAGTTATATCTTTGCTTTCTGACACATATGTCACTTTCTCTGTTGTTGTTTTACTCTTCGTCTGAATACTCTAGAAAAATGACTTTGGAAGAATGACTCAGGAATATTCTTCTGCAGTACTGGTACCATTTGACAGTGTCATTTCTGGTCTTTCATTTTTAGTTTCCTTGCAAACATTTCTATGTTGCTATCTCTCTTTTCACAAAATGCTGTGAGCTTTATATCTTTACCTGTTCCTGCTACATGATTTCTGTTTATCATATATTTATTTCCTATGAAAGACACCATACAGAGTTTTATAATTTCCTCCTGGTTCTTACAGGAAATCATTTTCAAGGATTTCAGGAAGATGCTCTTTTACTGCTGTTCTGCAACATGAATTCATGGTACCATGTTTCTTTGTATGAATCTCCTTGAAAGGTGAGAATTAGATTCAATACCTGTGTTTGCCCACAAATAATGTATAGAAATACTCTTGATCTTGTCATCTGTTAATTTTAGTGCTAATCAACTCTCTCTTTCAGACGGCTAATTGAAAACAAAATTGAGACTTTGAATTTTAAAATGAATTTACTTTGTTAAAAATAGTCTTAGAGAAAGCAACTATTTCAGACTTATCTTGCTCTCCTCCCTGTAGCTTTATGTGTTTCTATACAGGTAAAGCACTTGCATTATCAAAATCTTTATTACACTTTGGTGACAAAAATAATTTTGACTTCCATAACTACAATTAGTATTATCTAGTGAGAATTCAAGAAAATCAATTTTTGGATTGCCATGCTATCACTTTCTAGTTTTATGGCTTTGAGAAAGTTTCCTAATTTTGTTAAATCAATCACTCACTTCTCAGGATGGTTATGCTGTTTTATAAATTATATGAAAAGACACACATAAAGTTCCTAACACTGGACATACCACATAGATGAAAACAAGTAATAGATTTAAGTATTATTAAACTCCTAGGATGTAATTTTGCTTCCCCTGTGTCTCAGTGATAAAGAATCTGCCTGTAGTGCTGGACCCACAGGAAATGCTTGTTTCATCCCTAGGTCAGGTAGATCCCTGGAGAAGGGCATGACAACCCACTCTAGTATTCTTGCTTGGAGAATCCCAAGGACAGAGGAGTCTGGCAAGCTACAGTTCATAGGGTTGCAAAGAGTCAGACATGGCTGAAACCACTCAGCATGCACGCTAGCACAGGATGTAATGAGTCACCATGAACTACTCTTGTCTTCCTGTCCAGGTTTTCCCTTCAGTGTTGCAGATTTTGACTAAATAAAAAAAAGCAAATTTGTACTGCAGGATGAGATGGGGAAGAGATAAGGTTTGCATTTTGCCTCAATAAGTGGCATACCCTCAGGAGAGAGACAGTTGATTACTTTTACTATTGGTATAGATCTTGAATGTAGGAGCCAAAAGGTAAAATGTCTCTGCTAACGAATTGCAGGCAGAGACCATATAAACTATCAATTTTATTTTGCAATTCCATTCCCTCAGGGTCTTCAGTTGGAGGAAATTCCTACAGTTTATTACAATAGGTTGATAGCCATCCCTTAATGTTAGTGTGTTTGTATATAATATGCCTTAGTATGTATTTTAGTGGTTAGCTGGGCTACTTCAGAGGCTGTTGCTAGATGTCATTTGGACCAAAAAGCTATGATTTAGTAAAATCTCCCTCTTTAACTCAAAGTTATTTCAGTCTTATTTTAAAAATTAGCAACTTCCATTAAGGTACTCATATGATAAATTTGCCAAATGCATTTGAGAAATACTGGGTTGGAAAAAAGTAGTGACTTTATTGCATTATTACTTAAGAGTTATGATATGCTATCATGCATTATCAACCTCAGGAGGTATAGCATAGACAGTTTCTCACATTAGTTTGACCATAGAAAGAGGTTGGAAGGTAAGTAGCTACAGTGGACTTTCTTGATGTGCCACCTAGAAAACTGCACATCCCTTTATTGGCACTGAGCCCCACCTCCCTGCTTTCTGGCTGCTAAAATGCCTCACCTGGAAATGTCTTCTAAATATCAATTTTGGGCACTGGAACAGTCCTGCCAGTTGAATGAACTGGAAATGGAGGAAAGTGTATACTCGTTTCATGCTCATTCTTCCCCCATCATCCTCCTGATTAATAGTCAATGACTGACAGGTGTAGAAATACAAAAGTCTATGTCCTTTGTTGGGAAAGCTCTCGGGTGTACTCTGGTACCTGCCTGTGGTTTTATGCAGAGTCTGAGACTTCATTTGAAGTTCCATCTTTATTTGGAATTGCCTTTTCCAGCTTCCTCACTGTCCTACTTCCCCGTGTTTTCTCCTGGAAGTGTATTTTTAATAAATCACTTGAATTCAAATCCTCAGCCCAGAGTCTCTTCTAGAAAGACACAACCTAAGGCAGTAGAATATTTTGGACCTATCGCTTGAGAAACAAGAATCGAAAACACTATTTTTATAGCATTATATGTTTAGTTGCTCAATAGTGTCTGACTCTACAACCCCATGGACTGTGGCCTGCCAGGTTCCTCCATCCATGGGGATTCTCCAGGCAAGAATGTTGGAGTGGGTTGTCATGCCCTCCTCCAGGGGATGTTTTCAACCCAGGGATCAAATCCAGGTCTCCTGCACTGCAGACAGAACCTTTACTGTCTGAGCAACCAGGGAAGCCCCCTTTATAGCATTATATGCACTCAAAATATCCAGAAGTGTGTTTCAGAATGTGAGTATTCACAAGCAGTTCAAGTAGTGTGATGCAATTTGATGTTTAAGAGTGAAGCTATAAGAAGGATGTTGTTGTTATTTTGTTTTGGTTCAGCAGCAAATTCATGTCTGACTCTGTGAACCCCATGAACTTTTGAACTAAAAAGGATAGGAATGGGAGAATTTAATTCAGATGACCATTGTATCTACTACTGTGGACAAAAGTCCTTTAGAAGAAATGATGTAGCCCTCATAGTCAACAAAAGAGTCCAAAATACAGTACTTGGGTACAATCTCAAAAATGACAGAATGATATCAGTTCATTTCCAAGGCAAACCATTCAACATCACAATAATCAAAGTCTATTTCCCAACCATGGATGCTGAAATTGATCGGCTCTATGAAGACCTACAAGACCTTCTAGAACTAACACCCAAAAAAGATGTTTTTACATCACAGGGGACTGGAATGCAAAAGTAGGATGTCAAGAGATACCTGGAGTAACAGTCAAGTTTGCCCTTGGAGTACACAATGAAGCAGGGCAAAAGTTAACAGAATTTTGCCAAGAGAACACACTGGTCATAGCAAACACCCTCCTCCAACAACACAAGAGATGGCTCTACACATGGACATCATCAAGATGGTCAATACTGAAATCAAATTGATTATATTTTTTGCAACCAAATATGAAGAAACTCTATACAGTCAGCCAAAACAAGACCTGGAACTTACTGTGACT
Organism: Neotragus moschatus; assembly: GCA_006410615.1. NCBI lineage: Eukaryota > Metazoa > Chordata > Mammalia > Artiodactyla > Bovidae > Neotragus > Neotragus moschatus. The sequence goes on from SJYA01001326.1 coordinate 96,232, forward strand.
CAGAGCATCAGCCCCTATTGTAAAATTCAGACTTAAATTGAAGAAAATAGGGAAAACCACTAGGCCATTCAGATAAGAAGTATATATTAGCAAATATGAAATGTGTCTCAACAAAGAAAACCTTCCACTATTGTCTCCTGGTTCCAGTCTCTATCATTACATTCTTCAGACATATTTCTATAATTTCTTTTGAAGATTTTAATCATTACTTTTTTAATTATGTTAAGCAGTCACCTCAGGAAGTTTCACTGCTAAGAGTAAAATTTATATTAACCTATTTGAATTTCAAATAGTAGGCTATTAGAGCTGGGAGAGACCTTAATGATCATCTATGTTAACCCTGTCATTTCAAAGATGAGGAAACTTAAATTTAGAGAATAAAAGTTAAAGCCTAAAGACACACAGAACCATCTCAAATTTTTTGATTCCTAGTCAGATGATAATTAATTTTTACACAGAGTGCCTAACTTTACAAATCATGATTGAGCAGAAATGTATTGTATTTCTAGAGTGTTCATTTTCGCTGTATTTCTCTTCACAAAAATATGATTATTGCTTTACATAGAAATCTTATTTAACAGTCTAAACTCCACAAATTGAAAACTGATTTTTCTGTTTATCTTGATTGTGGGAAAGGAAGACAATATTTAAAGATTCATATATGCAACAAAAGGCAATAAAATTGCTAATATTTTCATGACTGATTTTACTTTAAAATGTTTAGTTATTATAAAAATCTTAATAATGCTGGCTCCAAAATAGAAAGGAAATCTTTTCTGTTGCTCAGAACAGATAGCAATCATTTAAATACTGAAAAGAAGCATATTTTAAAACTTCTCTACAACTCGAATTATAATAAAATTCTTTGATGTGAGAAAGGATAGTTTTGAAAATGAAAAAGGGTGCTAGTAGTAATTATGCTGGATCTATCCTAGTAAATCAGGATGTGTGGTTGTTCTTCTCATGAAAGTATTAACAGATTTTCTGTAAATCCTGTTGTCTCCAAAGGGAATTCCTCATTCATCCTGACCATCTATAGCCTAGGGGCATTTCTCTTCTTTACCTCAAGTCACTTGGTTTCTTTCTGTCTGTCTGTTTACCTCTCTGGCTTCCCACATATTGCATTCTCCACAGTGGCTAGAATAGTACCTTTGTATTCACTGGTGCTCAATAAGTGATGTCCCAATTTGATTACTTTGGAGTCAATCATACACAGATGGCTAGCAGGCACACTCAATCAGTCAGCTGTGTCCGACTCCTTGCGACCCCGTGGACTGTAGTACCTCTCTCCATGAAATGCCCCAGGCAAGAATACTGGAGTGGGTTGCCATTTCCTCCTCCAGGGGACTTTCCCGATCCAGGGATCAAACCCGAGTCTCTTGTGTCTCCTTCCTTGGCAGGCAGATTATCAGAGAGCCACCTGGGAAGCCTAGACTTCAACCTAAAAATAACACGTATCAAGTCAAGCCAAACTCGAAGTCTTGTTTTCTATATTTTGTTACCAAGCACAGAGATATATGATGCAGAGAAGTGATAACCAATTTTCACTGCTATATACATATTAAGTGGCTTCAAAATAATTTGCTGAAAAGATAAAATATACATGTATATGTCTCAATCGTTTCTTACTTTCATTTTAGATTTTTATATAAAGAATTCAGAGGAGTTATAGACATTTGATGACAAAGAGCATTCATTAGCTTTCTATTCTTTTCTTTCAACCCAAGCTAATTCTCCTAATAGCTAATGATTCTTCTAATTCCGTTACAAGCTCAGGGAATATTGATCCCAATGTAAATATGGAGGAAAATAAGAAATGAATAAAATCAAAAGGAAAAGCCTATGCAAATTATCCTTCTCACTATCTCCTTGCATACAACGTAATGCTTGTTGATACTAAAGAGTAATCAGCATCTCTGTCTACCTGGTTCTACTATGACAAGACTGATTAAAATGTCAATCCATGATAATAAAATCAATGTGTGCAGTATTGGTTCGGTTCAGTTCGGTCGCTCAGTCGTGTCCGACCCTTTGCGATCCCATGAATTGCAGAACGCCAGGCCTCCCTGTCCATCACCAACTCCCAGAGTTCACTCAGACTCACGCCCGTCAAGCCAGTGATGCCATCCAGCCGTCTCATCCTCGGTCGTCCCCTTCTCCTCCCTCCCAGCTGAAGCATTAATATCACAACACCACTTCACATTCTTGCTACGAGGAGAATAAGTTAATGTCAACTGTAATTTCAACCTAAAGAGTCAGAAAATGCTATAGCTTAGGTGATAATATTTTCTGATGTTTTCAAATACCAGAAATAATTTGGAATCTACTGTCCTTGGAAATGCTTATTCCATATGATAGAAAGGGTGAAAATGGCTCCAAGGTATAGAAAAACCATCAAGCTCTGGGATCAATTTTGTTAACTATCCTAGTCCCTAATTAGGCTAATTCAATAATTCATAAAGCTTGCCAGTAGACAACAGTTATGAACAGCTGCAATTGAAAAAAATCAAAGAGATGTAATAAATATTGAGCAGATTTCATTTTATGTACTTTCATGTATTATTTCATTTTATGCTAAAATGACTCTGGCAGATATTATAATTTTTGTTACTGAGATGGAGAAAACTTGACTGACAATGTTTAATAGTTTCCCTCAGTGTCTACCATTTACCATAGTGGCAAAACTATGATTTGAACTTAGGTTCTTTTCTAACTCCAAGTATGCTTTCCACTATAACAGAGAGTTGTGAATTCTAACCACAGGCAAAGCGTATTTTGAAATTACTTTTAGGTGCTTATGGGCTTCCCTGGTAGCTCAGCTGGTGAAGAATCCACCTGCAGTGAAGGAGACCTGGGTTGAGAAGATTCCCTGGAGAAGAGAAAGGCTACCCACTCCAGTATTCTGGTCTGGAGAATTCCATGGACTGTATAGTCCATGGGGTCACAAAGAGCTGGACACGACTGTGTGACTTTCACTTAGTTCTTTATATTTTACCAATATCAGCTTTATTAGTTCATTCACAATGTGAGGACATGTGTTAGGGTATCTAGGGTAGTTGAAAAAAATAACCTTGGAAGTTGAAGCCTGTATGACTTTGGGCAAGTTACTTAAAGACATTATCAGTTATTCTCATCTTTAAAACAGAATTATAATAACTGTTTCTCAGAGCTGGGAAGACTAAATGATACAAGTATCTGGTATAACATTTTATTAATCATAAGATACTGTTTACATATGGGATATTTGCTGTTGTTTAAATATCAGTATATATTACACACTGCTATGCTTTCCATGTCAAACCTCGTACTACAAATCTGCACCTCTCTCTTAGGAGAAGAGAAGGTATCAGAAATTCANTGAGCCGGCTCCGCAGCCGCCTGCGCTCAAGTGAGCCGGCTCCGCAGCCGCCTGCGCTCAAGTGAGTTTTCTTTATTTTGATTACACATTTATTTAAAGAGTCAGTCTTACCAGCATGAGTAGCTCACTGAGGATCATACATATTAGATTTTAACTTACAGCATCTATCAATTGTGAACATATGTATTTTTAGGTAGTTATTATGCAATGATTTTGTGAGGAAATGGGACATTATTAATTGGAAAATATCCATTCGTGTTCATTTATTTAAAACTTGGCAGGGAATAAACCATTATTCTCCCTCAACCTTCTTCCTATTCAGAACTTAAGAACTTTCACTTGACAAAACATCTAGATGGATGAGTCAGAAAATTAAGCACTTTGAATAAAAGGCAGGGCTCAGACAGGCAGAGGTGATATTCTGTTTTCACACTGCATTGCAAATAGGTTCCATTCTAACCATGACAACTTTCAGCATAAGGAGATAAAATAATGGCTAGTAGCAATAAAAATACATTAAACACATTCCTGCTTCTCTGGGGAAATTGGTTAGAGATTAAACCATACTTTATACTATTGGTTAAATAATTTCTGTCTTTAGGAATATATAGCATTTTTTCCTTATGATTGCACAATGCCAAAGGCAAATTATGTTGAGTGCTGATACCCATTCTGACATTTGGTACATCCCATTAGCACCTCTGCAGGTACTTTGAAAAGCATTCTTTAACTCAGTGTTTTAAACGTTTGTGTGGCTATTTTGCAACTTAACTATATATTACTTAAGTCATAAGATTGCTTTCTACTCTTAGTAATTGAAACTATTTTCAGTACATTGCTTAAAAAATAAATAGTAGTTGGTATTGAAGGGGATCAGGATATGTAACTCCAAAAACTCCCACTTTGTCAAATAGACTATTTTGAGTTGAAGGGAGTTATGACCTAGCAGACTCAAGAAAGACTTTTATCTTTCACTGTCTAAAAGACTTTAGTTGTGGGCCTTGCCCAGAAAGACAGTTATTACCAGAAATAACTTTTTATCTGAAAGATCTATTTGCAAATGTCTGGTTACCTAACATCTACTCATTTGGTCATCCTGTGAATTGCCCTCTTGCCCTTTGAAGCCCCAAATCCCAGTCCCATTCCTTAGCTCAGGATGGCACGTAAGCCTCAATTCTCTGACTATCTTTGGGTTTCATATCTTCATGGGATTTCCACACATCTGAAATTAAGTTTATTTTTCTCTTGTTAATCTTATGTTGTTTAATTACTAGAACAGCAAAGAACCTAGAAGAGTTCCTTTTGGCATGCTCAGCAGATATTTACTTCTTTGCTCGCATGCTTGTTTTTAACTTATGACCCTTTTCTCATTTCTATTTTCTATGATCTCTGAGCCCAAGGAAAATGATCTATGTAAATGAACTACATCACCTGGGCTCTCTCCATGTGGTTTCCCTTATGTTTCAGTCAATGGGAGGTGCCAAAACAGAGCAGAAGAAAGGCAAAGAGAAAGACCAGTATCTTTATTCCACCCTACTTCACCTTCTGATTCCCCTGTACCATCTGCCTAGCTGAGTGGAGGAGGAGTCTGCATTCCTTTGCAGTCACAATTCTTACTGAGTAGTCTCTTCCACAACTTCATCTCTTTCCCCCTTTAAAACTGTGCAATAAGACATTTGTAAAACAGAATGATTTATAAATTAAATGCAGTTAACTCTAACAACAATTAAAGATTGCAAGCAGGAGGAGAAGGGGATGACAGAGAATGAGATGGTAGGATGGCATCACTGACTCAATGGACATGAATTTGAACAAACAGTGGGAGATAGTGAAGGACAAGGTAGCCTGGCATGCTGCAGTCCATGGGGTCCCAAAGAGCTGGACACAACTTAGAGACTGAACAACAACAACAACAATAACAATTAAATAATTAAGTTAGTAACAATATTTTGATATGACAAATGTTTACTGTGATTAAATAGCTATTTCATTCCAATATGATGCTGTGAATATATTATTGAAACTTTATGCAATTTTCTGGTCCTTTCTTCTTTTAGAAAAAAGACATCACCATCTTGCAGGAAATCAGATAAAACACCTGGGAGCCATCTGAAATCCTTATCTATCCTTCCCAAGGATGCAAATCAATCCAGTTACCTCAACCTTTAATGCCACTATAACATAAATGACTATGTTATGACTAATAGCAAATGACTATTTTCTTTTTTAAAACAAATTGGGACAGTGAATCAACCTAATTTTCTTTCTTTAATTTGTCTCACTCCAATTACCCTCCATTTTGAATCCCATGTCATTGTTATAACATGCAAACCTGACCATATCATTTTCCTTCAAACTCTCAAGTTGTGTGTGTGTGCTCAGTTGTGTCCAATCTTTGTGAGCTCATAGACTATAGCCTGCTAGGCTCCTCTGTTCATGGAATTTTCCAGACAAGAACTCTGGAGTGGATTGCCGTTTCCTTCATCAGGGAATCTTCTGGACACAGGGATGGAACCCGCGGCTTTTGTGTCTCCTACATTGGCAAATACATTCTTACCACCACACTACCTGAGAAGCCCTCAAACTCTCTAATGACCTTTATAGCCCCTTTGATAAAGTCGGCACCCATTGCACAGTTTAAAAGGACTCCTGTGAACTGGCACCTCTTTGGAATCCACTTCAACCATAAGCAGCCATCATTTTACAATCAGTTGTTTGGTCCTTCTACCATTTGACCTGGATTCAGATTTCTCAGGAGACAGGTCAAGTGGTCTGGTATTCCATCTCTTTAAGAATTTTCCTCTCTGATTCATTTATTTCTACCATTGTAAAGTAATCTTTATTGTAAAGTAATTAACCTCCAATTAAAATAAATAAATTTATATTTAAAATAAATAAATAGACACAATAAATAAATAATTAAAATTAAAACAAAAAAAGAATATTCTAGTTTGTTGTGATCCACACAGTCAAAGGCTTTGGCATAGTCAATTAAGCAGAAGTAAATGTTTTTCTGGAACTCTCTTGCTTTTTCAATGATGTTGGCAATTTGATCTCTGGTCCCTCTGCCTTTTCTAAATTCAGCTTGAACATCTGGAAGTTCATGGTTCACAACTAATATAATACTATCTTATATTTTCAGTAAAAAATAAAGGGGGGTGGCTAATGCAGTGAAAAATTAATGTGCTGTATTATGATATGCTATTCAAAGTGCAATTTCCAAACACGTGTTTCAAAATCTTCTAGAATTATATTTTAATAAAAATAAAAATATTTTAATAAATAAAATTATATTTAATAATAAAATTATATTTTCACAAAAATTTGTTTTATTAGAAATAAAATTATATTTTAATACTATATATATATATATATAAAGTGCCTACATTTTTGGTTGAAAATAAAAAAGTTCTCTTTGAAAATAGTCTGGCAGGATATACAAAAAAAATTTACCAGGTGTATCTTTAGGTGGCAAGATAGCAAATATACTTAATTTAATTTAAAATTTAATTTGAAAAATATTTAAAGTTATATATAAATCTTAATTTTGCAAAATAAATATGGCTTATCTGTTCATTAAAAAGCTTAAACTCTTTCAAATCAAAAATCAGATGTTTTCAT
>SJYA01001326.1:103615-116140 GCA_006410615.1 Neotragus moschatus
GTGAACAGATTACCACTGATATATGTAGAGATATTTTAAATTTGACATATGTAAACATGATGCTATTTCTGTATATAAAACAGTCAAATTTGCTTTCATTTCATTGAAAGCATATATGGGCAGAGTATCGTCTTCTCTAAAGTAAATCTATTCTTTCCTATTTTTGCTTAGGCTTCTGCATACCTTTGGGAATGACTGCTATGAAGGAAAATTTATTATTGTTGTTATCATTATTATTGATTATTAATTAAAGCCATATATTTGCCAGACTTTCATGTTCGCAACATTGATCTTTCACAGTAAATTATGTCTTTGAAGCAATATTTTATGTAACTATGTCTAATATGTAGTTATGATGACAAATGGGTTTGCCAGCTTCTTTTATTTTATAATTATAGTAAGTACATTAAAATATGAACTTGCTTTCCATATTAAATTGATTTGCAGGTAATTTCTAAATTGGTACTAACTTGTAAAACCTGAATAAAGCATTATGGACTCAAAATTAAATGCTTAGAGTTGATAAAAATTGACCTATTTCACTAATAATCTCAGTATTTATATCATATTGTACACAAAATTATTGCTAAAATTAAGGCCCAAGACTATGTCAATGATTAATACTTTTGGTAAAATGAAAACAAAGGAAAATTTTAACTTAATAGTATATGTAAAAAATGTTGAAGGATGAAGCTGAATTAGAAAGCACTAAGCAATTCCATCTATAAAGAGCAATGTATGTTTCAAAGAAGCTAACTGAACTTATGTTTCCTTAGAGAAACAGTATATTCTAGCTCTAAACACATTTTCAAATCACATCTGATTTTCAATCTTAAATTTGCAATAAAACCAAAGTCTTTTCAAGGCTCACATACTAAGAATCAGTATGAAAGTGAAAGTGAAGTCACTCAGTCATGCCTGACCTTTTGCGACCCCATGGACAGCGAGTGGCCTGCACCAAGCTCCTCGTCCATGGGATTTTCCAGGCAAGAGTACTGGAGTGGGTTGCCATTTCCTTTTCTAGGGAATTTTCCCGACCCAGGGATCGAACCCAGGTCTCCCGCACTGTAGACGGATGCTTTACCGTCTGAGCCACCAGGGAAGTCCAAGAATCAGTATAGATCTTATAATTCAAGAATGAGAGGAAAACTGAAAAGAATACACAGGAATCAACAAGTCAATTAGCAGTGCTGCCAACCCTAATATATAAAAAGCCTCAACACACCTCTGGGCCTGACTGTTTAAGTTGTGATTTGTGTAGTAGGCAGATCTTTTGCTGTTTTTTATGGAATTGCTGAATCCCATCCTTTTAATAGGCAAACACAGAAAACATACAAGAGTCCACATATGCTAATATTTTATCTCTAGCACTATTCCAATTTCCTGCCATGATTTTAAAATACAATTACAGATGGCATTAAAAACAAATTTGGAAATGTGAAAGGGTTACACTGACAGTTTATTAACTAAGGGATAATTATTTGATAATCTTTGGTCCCTGGACATAGATATGCATGTGTTTATGCTAAGTTGCTTCAGTCGTGTCTGACTCTGTGTGACCCGTGGACTGTGGCCTGCCAGACTTAGCCATTCACGAGATTCTCCAGGCAAGAATACTGCAGTGGGGTGCTGGCTCTCCTCCAATAGGTAGGTATTACCAGTCTCTAACTCTGTGCTTTTACCATCAGCCTAGTGTGTGGTAGAGGCCATGCTTGGCACTCTGGTGAGATGCTTGTGGTGTTAAAGAAATTATTCTAAGACCTAAAGCACCTTATTTAATTTGAAAATAACTTTCTAAGTCAAAATTTGACTACATAAGTAACAGAGTGTGACATGATAGATTTTTACTTTTACTAGTGTACTAATCAATGTTCTCCAGAAAAACAGAAAGTATATATGTAATGTCATATAGGTCATTGCTCATGCCACCCTGAAGGGTTGAAAAGTCTGACAAGGTTTGTCCATAATCTAACAGAAGGCATTTAATGGTTATCTACTTTGCCAACAACTTTTTACATGTATTTTGTTTGAATTCTGCTCCAAACCTTCAACCTAGATGCTATTATTCCTACTTACCAAAGATGATAAAATACTTACATTTGTTTAATTCTACTAAACTTTTGTGAGCTTACTGATATTAAAATACTTATTGTTATAAAATGCCATACTACAGTTAGAGTACAAATATAGTGTTTATAAATAAGACATTTGAAGAGTTTTAATAATAAACTAGTTATGATTAAAATTCCGGAAAGATGCTAGTTCTTCTTTCACAATAATCTAAACATGCATTTAAGATTTTGACAGATTTAGTCATCACAGTAATGAGTCCAATATTAAGTTCAAGATTGAGAGCTCATATACACTCATGGCTGATTCATGTCATTGTATAGAAAAATGAATACAGTATTGTAAAGCAAAACAAACTAAAAAATAAAAATTTAAAATTTAAAAAGAAAAAAGAATAGCCAAATATATTTGTGCTGATTCTGTAGGAAAAAGTTATGTGGTGATAAATTATGATTAAATAATTTCAGAATAATTTCTATTAAATAAGTATTCAGGTTGGGCCATAATGAAGACTGAGTGCTGAAGAACTGATGCTTTCAAATAGTGGTACCGGAGAAGACTCTTGAGAGTCCCTTGGACAGCAAGGAGATTAAACTGGTCAATCCTAAAGAAATCAACCCTGAATATTCATTGAAAGGACTGATGCTGAAGCTGGAGCTCCAATACTTTGACCACTTGATAGAAAGAGTCGACTCACTGGAAAAGACCCTGATCCTAGGAAAGATTGAGGGCAGGAAGAGAAGGGAGCACAGACAATGAGATGGTGGGTGGCATTATCGACTCAATGAACATGTGTTTGAGCAAACTCCGGAAGACAGTGAAGGACAAGGAAGACTGACGTGCTGCAGTCCATGGAGTCACAAAGAGTTAGACGTGACTTAGCAACTGAACATTAACACCACCACTGCAGGGTGTATGGGAAGGAGGAAGTTTCAAAGAAACAGATAGTTTTGATAGTTGAGATAATATGATGAGATTAAGGGGAATATTTTCTCTAAAATTTAGATGATTAGCAATGGAATTCCTCACAGATTTATGGTGATTATCGAGTAAAGTACTTTAGAATAATGCATGGAGCATGTCAAGGGCTAAAGACATGTTAGGAAGTTTTATAATATGTGAAATTGTAATGTTCTTTGTAAGAAAAAATGTCTGATATTAGTAACTAACATATGAATTGTCCATTATAACTCTAAACAATTGTTCTAAATAATTGCTTAGTGTTGTTAGATTGCTTTCTAATGGATCATTTGGCTTATCACCAAGTACCATGTGTTTTGGAATTAGCATTAACTAGAATTGGGTTTAAAACTTAGTTGTGCCATTTACCAGTTGGGTAATCCTGGGTGATTTTTTAAACTTTTCTGAATATCAGTGTGATCATCCTATGTATAACGGAGATTATCACTACTATACAGTCACCTTGAAAGAATGAAAGTAATAGGATGTTGTAGTGCCAGTGAAGTGCCCTGGGATCTCAAAAGTGATAGCTGTTCATAAATAATGAAAATAGCAAAAATATCTAATCTCTAGTGGAAGTGCAGTACAGTCATTTGTTAAATAAGTAAGGATACTTTTCAACCTGAATATAAGCTAATGAAAAATATTATCTATGCATTGTACTTATTTGTATTTCCCACAGCAGCAACCAGAGAGAGAGAAACACATAAGAGCTTTTGATAAACACTCGTTAAAATGCTTTTTACTTAAGACATTTCTCTATGATCTGGCAATTGTGCACAGCACTTCACAGTTTCCCCACAGAGTATTGGATTCAAGAGACCATAGAGGTGTAGTCTCCTAGCTGAATCTCAACCAGTGGAGGAAATCAACCTCCGATACTTTTTTATGTGATTTGCAAAGTGCTGGTTGAATGTTTTCATAATTATGAACTCCTCCTCCTCAGTCTGTTATTCCTTTTTTTTTTTTTAATAAATCATTCTATTTCTTAAAAAATGTTAATGTATTTGGCAAAAATCTGATCCTCCTGTAAGTACTTCCACTCGTCCAAAATACATCACTTTGTGCATAGCATCTCTATTACGAGAGCTACCACACTGCATCAAGGCTGCTTCTTCTCACATGTCCTCCTTCCCTTAGAGCATTTTTAAGGTAAAACCCTGGCACAGCTCCATTTCAGTTCCCAAACCACACAAAGTACCTGACACACAATAGATATTTACTAAGTTTATGGAATGACTGAACAAAGACTCATTCTTTCTGAAGCCACATGTAAATTAACTCCTTGGTTAGCATGATAGATAGCAAAATATATTAATTTAATTGTTCTCTTTTAAAATATCATTTTTAATGGCTTCTAAAATATGACTTAAACATCTATTTCAACTAGTATTCTTCCCATATCCCTTACTATTATTATCCAGTCTTATTTTTTGAGTGACAAAGTTTTAATAAAAATAGATCAAGAAAATTTATTGAATTAATTGAGAATGATCACCTTAAGTTCTATGTTCCTTCTTCATACTGCTGTATATTTTCAGGAAATGCAAGCTTTTTTAAAATTCTGTCTCATTTATAACATCAGAATCAGTGATGCTTTGAAAAAGTAATAAAACTCTTCTTGAAACAAAAAGTAAAACCCACATAGTTTTTTTTTTCTTATTAGCATAAATATCTAAGTAATTTTATGGCAGCAAAGAAAAAATTGAATAAATATTTAGGGTTTGATTTTGGTTTGTTTTCCTTTCCTGTTACTACTTCAGTTAATAATATAAAATGCAATAGTAATAATATCTTACAGATTACAATGATTACATGAATTAGTACTTGAAAATGTCACTTAGCACATTATAAGTTGTACATACAAAAGTTAACAAGCAAGAAATCAACAAAATACTTGTATGTAGCATATCTGCAAAAGCATATTGTGTACATAAATTTGATTTTTTTCAAGTAATTGGAGAGACTGTTTTCATTTATGCACTCATGACTATCTAATAGATATCAGATAGTTTAGGTATTAGATATTTACTACCTAATTGATAACTTTCCTTTAAGTCCATGTACTTATTTCTTCATGAGTTTGCTTTAACATCAATACAAATATTGGAAAAATCAATGTTAATTTATTTTATTAACAAGATAAAGAAGAAAATCACATGATTATATTAATTGATACAGGAAAAGTAAATGATAAAATTCAATGTTTATTCACAGGAATAGAGATGAACATGCTCACATGATAAAATCACCTACAAAAAATCTACTCTTAACATTATTATAAATAAAGAGACAGTGAATGCTTCCCCACTAGCATTGAAAACAAGACAAATATGCCCTTTCACCACTCATTCACTGTAAGGCTTGAAGTTCTAAGGTGATAAGGCAAGAAGAGGAAATAGAAGTCATAGAGATCAGAAAGAAAGAAAACTCTCTGCTGAGAAAATGATTATTTGTATAGAAATATAAAAATCAACTACATTTCTGTATATTAGCAAAGAAAACATAGATGCTGAAATTAAAAACATCACACTATTTACAGTCATTCAAAAAATGAAATGGTTATATGTGAATCTAATAGGAGGCAGAGAATGACAGGGAAGACCGGTGTGCGCAGTTCAGGGCGTTGCAAAGAGTTGGACATAACTTAGTGACTGAACAACAAGTAATGCATATATAGAACTTAGAATGGGAAAGACTAGAGATCGCTTCAAGAAAATCAGAGAAATCAAGGGGGGAACATTTCATGCAAAGATGGGCACAAAAAAAGGACAGAAATGGTATGGACCTAACTGAAGCAGAAGATACTAAGAAGAGGTGGCAAGAATACACAGAAGACCTATACAAAAAGATCTTAATGACCCAGATAACCATGATGGTGTGATTACTCACCTAGAGCAGTACATCCTGGAATGCAAAGTCAAGTAGCCCTTAGGAAACATCACTATGAACAAAGTTAGTGGAGGTGATGGGATTCCAGTTGAGCTATTTCAAATCCTAAATGATGATGCTGTTAAAATACTGCACTAAATATGCCAACAAATTTGGAAAACTCAGCAGCAGCCACAGGACTGGAAAAGGTCAGTTTTCATTCCAGTCCCAAAGAAATGCAATGCCAGAAAATGTTCAAAATACCTAACAAGTGCACTCATCTCACATGCTAGCAAAGTAATGCTGAAAATTCTCCAAGCTAATATGTGAACCAAAAAATTTTAGATGTTCAAAATGGATTTAGAAAAGGCAGAGGAATGAGGTCAAATTGCCGATATCCTTTGGATTATTGAAAAAGCAAGAGAGTTCCAGAAAAACATCTACTTCTTTATTGACTACTCCAAAGCCTTTGACCATGTGGATCACAACAAACTGTGGAAAACTCTTAAAGAGATGGGTATACCAGACCATCTGACCTGCCTCCTGAGAAGTCTGTATGCAGGTCAAAAAGTAATAGTTAGAACTGGACATGGTTCAACATTGTTCCAATTTGGGAAAGGGAAAGGAGTACGTCAAGGCTGTATATTCTCACCCTGCTTATTTAACTTTTATGCAGAGTATATCATGTGAAATGCCAGGCTGGATGATGCATAAGCTGGAATCAAGACTACTGGGAGAAATATCAATAATTTCAGATATGCTGATGACACCACCCTTATGGCAGAAAGTGAAGAAGAATTAAAGAGCCTCTTGATGAAAGTGAAAGAGGAGGGTAAAAAGGTGGCTTGAAACTCAACATTCAGAAAACGAAGATCATGGCTTCTGGTCCCATCACTTCATGGCAAATACAGGGGAAACAATGGCAACAGTGACAAATTTTATTTTCTCAGGCTCCAAAATCACTGCAGATGGTTACTTCAGCTATGAAATTAAAAGATGCATTCTCCTTGGAAAAAACTCTCTGACAAACCTAGACAGCATATTAAAAAGCAGACACATTATTTTGCTGACAAAGGTCTGTCTAGTCAAGGCTATGGTTTTTCCAGTGGTCATGTATGGATATGCCAGTTGGGCTGTGAAGAAAGCTGAACACCAAAGAATTGATGCTTTTGAACTGTGGTGTTGGAGAAGACTCTTGAGAGTCCCTTGGACTGCAAGGAGATCCAACCAGTCCATTCTAAAGGAGATCAGTCCTGAATGTTCATTGCAAGGATGATGATGAAGCTGAAGCTCCAATACTTTGGCCACCTGATTCGAAGAACTGACTCATTAGAAAAGACCCTGATACTGGAAAATATTGAAGGCGGGAGGAGAAGTGTACAAGAGAGGATGAGATGGTTTGATGGTATCACTGATGCAATGGACCGACTAATGGACAGGAGTTTGAGCAAGCTCTGGGAGTTGCTGACGGACAGGGAAGCCTGGCGTACTGCAATCCATGGGGTCTCAAAGAGTTGGACATGACTGAACAACTGCACTGAACTAAGGACTTGTATACTGAAAACTGCACAATACTGATGAAATCAAAGGTCTAAATAAAATAGTAAGACACATGTGTTCTTAGACTGAGACTCAACATAGTAAAGATGTAAGTTCTTCACATATTGAAATCCAGGTTTACGTATTCCTGTAAAGTCTCAGCAAGATTTTTCTATACATATCGAAGTTATTATTCTAAATTTTAAAAAGTCTAAATATTTGAGAAAATCAGAATGGGGAGTGTGGAAGAAATTATAATCTTTAAATATTTGAAGGGTTATTATCTGGAGTAAGGACCAAATGTGTTATTGATGTCATTATAATGTGACACTAGAATGTTTAGGAGAAAAATATATCAAAGTATATGTTTGGCTAAGGTAGAGACATTCTTCTTACATCAATCTGTCCTCAAAAATAGGACAGACTTTGCTATCAATAAATGAGTTCAATTGTAAATCACCTTAGCAGGAAAATAATAGAGGGAATTTGATCATCAGATCAAGAAGTAGCCTAAAGTTGACTGACTCATCATGAGCTAATAAAATTACAATGATGTAAAAATATTCACAATGGGGGAAAAAATGTAGACTAATTCAATTCTAAAGCCATTCCCTACCTAGTCAAGGCTTTGAGTTCATGATTTCAGGTTAAAAGGGATGTGTTAGCTGTATTTTAGAATTGCACAAGCTGAGATTTGAAGATATAAGTACATATATAAGTGTTGCTTAAAAAATGAAAGAGAGCATTATAAAAGAATTATGATTTCTCAGTCATGATTGAGCTCTCAGCAAACCCTCATACACTGATATGTGAAAGGAATTTTGAACATTATCTCCAAGCTGCATTTTCTTCATCTTATTTAAGCCCTCAGAAAAATTATATATGTGGTCTCCTTTCATGGCCAAATGCCTTTCATAAACTTTTTAGTGGAATACTACACGATTGAGTGGCTGAGCAAGAACACAATACAGTCCTGTATGCTGACTCCATGGCTGGCTTCTCACATACCTTATACAATAAAGTACTTTCCTTACCTTTTCCATTGATATCATGCTTTATAGCTAATAAACAACTAATAACAACTAAAAACAACTATAACAACTTATCAGTTGTTCTCCATAAATATTATTATTTATTCCATTTTCTCAGGAAACATACTTGCAAACAGGCTACTTGATTATTAAACAAATAATAATTATTATAACCCTTGCCTTAGTAACTTGTATGTTGACAATCAAGTATCAATTTGAAAATTGTTTTCTGATTTATATTTTTTCTAAAGAAGCCATATTTTTGGACATTCTATTAACTTACATTTCATTTTAAAACACTGCACATTGGCCTTTGAAAAATTCAGTAGTGCCAGAATTATTTTTAAAAGCATATATATACTACTAAACTATGAAACAATTGAGAATAAAAGATAATCTCAGTTCCATGACTGCTGTGAATTACAAAGCATAAAATATCAGTAGGCATATGAGAGGAATAAAGACAAGTATCACTAATTGACATGGATACAGTAAAGAAGTTAACCTCAATTCTCCATTGTAATATAATCATCTATAACATTTTTGAGGAGTAAAAAATTTTCACACTATACACTGCATTTGTTGAATTAATTTCTTTATTTTCAAAATGTTTTTGGATTTTCCAAAAACCCAGTTTCATTTAATATTCAAAACTATTAAAATAATTTCCTGTAATTCTTCTGATTATTTCTAATCAAACAACAAACTCTCCTAGCCTCACAATAGTGAAAATAGATAATAATTTCTATTTTCACTTTTCAAATATTCTCTCCCACATTACTTTCCATTTCACCACACCTAACTAAACAATTCTTAGAAGGGAAAAAAATAAAAACTAGCATGAAGTTTATTGTTCATTCACATGTCTGTTAAAAGGCCAACTGATTTCCTTTGTTCAAATATTCATCCATTGCAGCTGTTTATCTATCGGACAAGTTTACAAGCATAACATTATATTTTAGCCCTCTTTTTACTCCATAACTGACCTAATTTTCATCTAATAAAATCATACCCTAACCCCCTAATCATCCAACACTATTGAATATTTATATCTAAGTCAGCCTTCAAAATGTCTCTTTATACCTGGTCTGATTGTGTTTCAAAAGCCCAGACTTTTTGTTTTGGACTCTTAGACTGTATTTAAACAGTAAAGAAGGTATTTAAAGGGGCCCTCTCAGCTTGTCGGGTCTTACTTTGATTTGCCTTAAAATAGTTATAATCAAAAGGGAAACTGTAAGGTGAACCATGACTCTCCCATCTTTTTGCAATTTATAAGGAAGAGATGACAAAATCCATCCTAGAAAGCAGTGAATTTTTAACCAAGTCTTTGTCAAGAGAGGAGGCTGTATTTGTTTACTGAAAACTATAACCTTGGCTCTTTCTGAAAAAATTAATTATCTAGTCATTCCTTCTCAGTCACCTACTTCCTTTAGTTTTCACATATTAATAGACTGGATTACCTTCTGGAAAAAAAAGTACAATTCACAAATTTACAGGCAAGAATAATCAAGTTTATAACCCTGTATCTTCTAGCAGTCACTTACTCTATCCAGAGAATTAGCTCTACCTTTTATATTTAAAATAATAATAATGTTAAATTACACAAAACACAGCAGTTAATTACCATAAAGCCATGAATCCAAACCTGAATTTCATACAGTTTTAGGAGAGAGGAAAGGACAGGAAGCAAACAAACTAGAATCAACAAATTCTGATTAAGTAGAAAGGAGAAGGAAAGGATGGGGAAGGAGAAGAGACATGGGGGAGGGGAAGGAGAAGAGACATGGGGGAGAGGAAGAGGAGATAGAATTGTCACCAAAAATTAGAGAAGTCATAGAAAGTAATGCTCAGAGAAAAGTCTAGGCTTTGTGTGCCTTCTTTTCTAAGCCAGACCTAGCTGCTTGGAGTCAGTCAAAAATGAGAAAATTTCACATCTTCAGCCACACTGGAGCTAAGACAGAAGTTCAAACACAGAAACAAACAAAAAAATACATTAACTCCTTCACATCCTGTGTTTCACTATCTAAGTGACCTGCCCACAACAGAAGCTTGGTAATTTGTTAATTTGATTCATTTAAACTATTACCACATTTCCTTAACAGTTTTTTTTTTTTTTTNTAATTTTATCTTCCTCAGAATTGTCAATATATAAAAACTGCACTAACCACCAACTTGAGTGATTTTAAGCACTTCGAATAATTTGACAGAGGATGAGATGGCTGGATGGCATCACTGACTCGATGGACGTGAGTCTGAGTGAACTCCAGGAGTTGGTGATGGACAGGAATGCCTGGCATGCTGTGATTCACGGGGTCGCAAGGAGTCAGATACGACTGAGTGACTGAACTGAACTGAACTGAATAATTTGTGAGTGCATGCATGCATGCTAAGTCAGTCACTCATGTTCAACTCTTTGTGATCCCATGGACTATAGCCTGCCAGGCTCATCTGTCCATGGAATTTTCCAGGAAAGAATACTGGAACAGGTAGCCACTTTCTTCTCCAGGGGATCCTTCCAACCCAGAGATTGAGCTCACATCTCCTGCATGACCTGCACTGGCAGGTGGATTCTTTACCACTCAGTGAGTTTGTATTTTTAAACTATTGTAGCAATATCTATTAAGAAACAAAGGTGCCAGTGAATATACATCATTCTAACACAGCACCAGTGAAAAAGAAGAAGGGTTAGCTTACTTCGTCTTGGGAAGTTAAAGAGGTAAGTTAATTTATGCCAACAAAGAAAAACATCAATTGCACACTGTGCACAAAAGAATAATCAATCATTATTTCTATAGCCTCTATATTCGTTATGACATAAATTTATTGAAGAAAACATTGCACTCAAATATGAATTGAGTTTGCCTCAAAAGTCACTAAGCTCATCGAGGGAATAATCAAGCCCCTTGCATCGGAAACTTTTAGTGAAGCCCAATATTAACATAGCAACCTCCAAAAGATGAATAATGAATAATTATATTTGCTTGGCTTCAGCATCATTTTGAGAACCATAAATCTTATATTTCAGATGCTACAATACTAGAAATTTCCTTCTAGTATATCATTACACAGTAATTTAAATTTTATTTTTAAAAAATCCCTGCAAAATGGCTCTAGTATACCAGGTCCTCATGGTTATTTTTATTACTTTCTAATAAATACATGTACAGTTACTTGTGCCCATTCTTCATTTTTACTTTGATTTTGTGTTTATTTTTGTTTTGTAGTCATTCCTTCTCTGAAATGATTTCCCACCACTACGGTAACACTTACTAATCAGAAATGTATCTCTTTCTTAAAAGCAAAATTTATGTATTTTCTTCATAATACAATTAAGATGTAAATTAATACATGAAATAAAGTATGTGAAAATACAATTCCTGAATGAACAAAGTATTTTTTTCCAAAAACAAATATAGCTAGAATAAAAGCTCTTTGAATAAAAATAGTATGTCTTCTATATGCTTTTTATGTCTTCTGTGTAACTTTTATTTCTTGGTCCTACATCAGTTCAGTTCAGTCACTCAGTTGTGTGCAACTCTTTGCAACTCCATGAACCGCAGCACGCCAGGCCTCCCTGTTCATCACCAACTCCCAGAGTTCACTCAGACTTACGCCCATAGAGTCAGTGATGCCATTCAGCCATCTCATCCTCAGTCGTCCTCTTCTCCTCCTGCCTCCAATCCCTCCCAGCATCAGAGTCTTTTCCAATGAGTCAACTCTTCGCATGAGTGGCCAAAGTACTGGAGTTTCAGGTTTAGCA
This sequence comes from Neotragus moschatus, assembly GCA_006410615.1. Lineage (NCBI taxonomy): Eukaryota > Metazoa > Chordata > Mammalia > Artiodactyla > Bovidae > Neotragus > Neotragus moschatus. The sequence continues at coordinate 115,847 of SJYA01001326.1, forward strand.
TCATTCCTTCCAAAGAAATCCCAGGGCTGATCTCCTTCAGAATGGACTGGTTGGATCTCCCTGCAGTCCAAGGGACTCTCAAGAGTCTTCTCCAACACTACAGTTCAAAAGCATCAATTCTTTGGCGCTCAGCTTTCTTCACCGTCCAACTCTCACATCCATACATGACCACTGGAAAAACCATAGCCTTGACTAGACGGACCTTTGTTGGCAAAGTAATGTCTCTGCTTTTCAATATGCTGTCTAGGTTGGTCATAACTTTCCTTCCAAGGAGTAAGCATCTTTTAATTTCAT